>VDFB02048328.1:302854-323582 GCA_007258455.2 Sequoia sempervirens
TCATAGCTTTGGAGTGTAGTGCAAGGTAAAACCCATAAAATTTGTAAGATAAATAATTAGGAATAGTAAATAATATCATTAGGAGCTAAAAAATCAAATACTACATTAATGGTAGCATGGTCACCCTAATCTTCCATCATTGAATTTTCATGTGAATCCACACCCTTGAGATAAAAAATTATGTTCAAGGTGGAAAAAACCTAAATAGGTAATTGTAAAGATAAAATCCAATCATTAATGGCTTTATAGGAAGGTTTGGGGAGTGACAAGGGTGAACAAGAGGAAATAGGAGAATTTTATGCAAGACATGAAGTTGGAACTAGACATGCAAAGTTTTATTTTTGAAGTGGACATTAGGATTGGATAGTTGATAGAGTCTAAAACTCCATCAAAAATCCATAAAAGAATGAAAGGAAAAAATGAAGTACTTTGGAAGAAATTTTGGGGAGGAATGTGGAAGTGGAGGTCAAGACATGCAATCACAATGGAATTCTAGAACTCCAACAAAATCTTGCAAATTGGACAAAGTGAGTGAGTTGAGAGTGCAAAGAAAATATGTAGGAAAAAGGTGTATAACTGAAGGCAGGAACATCTCAAAATTTTAAGGAACTCCTCAAGATAGGATGGAAAAAGTGGAAAATTTATTAGGAAGCGTTGTGAGGATTTCATGTGGAAGTGGAATTCAAGATAGCATATTGGAGTGAAAGTCTAAAAGTCTAGCGAAATTCTACAAGAAACTATTAAAGGGAATATAGAAAAAAGTGGAAGAATGGGAGGTGCAAAGTTTTATGGTGGGACTAGAGGCAAGAACTAAACATGGTGACAAAATTCCAAAAGTTCATCAAAATTTTATAAGTACATCAAAAAGGGTGTAGGGAAATCATGAAAAATTGGCAGAGTGGAGGAATTTAAAAGGTGCATAGAAATTCACAAAAGTGGAGTAGAAGGAATGTGGGAAATGGGACTAAGGAAGGATTGGAGGTTGCAACATAGGGATGGGAAATGGAATTCCTAACGATCATTAGAACTCCACAAATCCTCAAAGAGGGGAAATGGAAAATGAAGCAAACAAATAGAAAAACATGAGTATATAATACAAAAATGGACATAAGGTCTGAAGGAGGTCCACAAAATCCCAAATGCACTTCAAAATCTCACAAAATATGGAAATAAAGGAAAATGAAAGGAAGAAATAACCTAATAGGGCTTGTGGGGATTTTCTATAGGACTAGACATGGGGATGGGACATTGGATGGGTAGAAGATATTTGGTAGTCCACCACAAGTCTACAACTCCACAAAGGGAGAAAATAACCAAAACACTTCCACACTTAGAACCTTCTTGGATTTGTGTAATGAGCATATGATAATTTAAATTAGGGGACGACAAGGAGAAACACCTAGGAAAATCTAGCCAAGGAAGACCTATTCAAATATTTCTTAGGTTGGTTATTTATGATGGGCACACACAAGCCTAAGTGCACAAGAGGATTAGGAATAATAAAATTTCATGCGCTACTATATTGGGCACCAATAGAGTGTTTGTTCATTTGAGTCTGGATTAGTATTAACACACATCAAATGAATTAACCAACACATACTTAGAACCCAAAGTAAAACTCGTAGATATTGATATAATGTTCAAAGAAATACTATGCCTATTGGTAGAAGAAATAGAGATGGATTTAACGATGTCAATGTCCAATATTTGGGTAATATTGATCCTAACTCGAAAGCTTTTCATGTTGGATTGCATCATATATCTCCTACCCTATCATATAGAAATGATATTGAACACATCAATACAACATTTCATGATGCAAGTGAACATACTCATTCAAAAAGTGATTGCAGGAAAAGAAACATTGACCAAGAACTAGATCTACTTGACCATCTTAGATAGAGGCATCAAGAACTCTAGGAGTAGATAAAATAATAGCATGTTTAGATTTATTATTAGGCCTAAATATAGGCTTAAATTTATAATTAGTAGAATTAGAATCATGGTCATTATTCAATGTATCATGTCCAATGCCAAATCAACATCATAATCAATATCTCATGAACTCTCTCAATGTGAGTGTGTCATTTAGGAGGCAAGCTCAAATATTTACACTATTAAGACAACCCTAGATCTAAGTGGAATCCTAGAGATTTCCCAAAGAAATACCAAATGAAATTGGGGGAAAGATACCCTAAAATACCCAAGTTTCAATGTAACAATGTCGTTATAGGAGAGGAGCACCTCTAGCATTTCATCAATATTATGGATAACTATGAGATTGATGATAAATATATAATGATGAAATTGTTTTGTAGTCTTTAGAGGACAATGTAAGAGAATGATACAAGGGTCTTCCAAACAACAACATAGATTCATGGGAAGTACTCATTAGGGTGTTCAAATTGTAGTATGGGGATAGGATAGATCCCCATTTCACAGTTCATGAATTGATAACAATCAAGGAATAAATGAAGCAAAGGTGGATTTTAGCAATAGGTTCATTGTGAAAATGAGAAAGGTGTTTACTAACCTAAGTCTTAATGAGTCATTGTGTTTGGTTTTGTATTGTGGTGCTTTTGATGCCAAGACAAGTTGTCTTTAGGACAAATATCTGCAAACTTTGAAAGAAGCCTATGCCACCACAATGAACATTAAGAGCAATGTGAGAGCATTAGGTAAGAATATCAAGAGGTATAATACATGATAATTTCACAACCAAATAGGGGAGCCTCAAGCAAGCCCCCTAATGTTGATGACAAGTTAGACAGACTTATGGGTACTATGAAAAACCTATTATATAGGGTAGCAAGAATTGAGAAGGATTTGCCTTTTGGTAATGCTACAACACATTTTAATGAAATTCAACATCTGCAAAAAAAACCATACAATACTAATTCTAGTCTAAGAAGCCACAACAAAATGATAGACAAATGATTTCATGGTAGGGAAATTTTAGGCAACATGATAGAGAAACTCCTAAATACTTGTGGAAAGATCATGCGAATCTTTAAGAAGATTTGTTGTGGTGTGAGACTTCCTATATACCCCATGTTCCAAAGAAGTATGCCATTGCAATGGTAGTATTAAGAAAGAAATTCCCTAATGATGATGGTGGTTTGAAATACTAAGAATAAAATGGTGTTGCTCAATTGATGTATTTGAAAATGAGCCTAAAAATGAGAAAGTTGGAAGTGAAACTCATGGTATTGTTGATGATTTCTTGTAACATAATTATGTTAGCATCACAAGCTAGTATGAGTTTCCTACCCATGATTTTGAGCATCCTAAGCAGCTCATATGACAATAGTATAAAAGAACAAATCCCTTAAGACATCAAAGCACTCATTGATTTAGTGGCTATGTAAGTTCAAAGTGGTTACGTAAGTTCAAGGTGGTTACTAGTTGAGAAATTGACAAGTGTCTATTAGGAATGGTGTTGGTAGTACTATTAGACCTAATGTTCCTATTATATAGCCAAAAAGGGGAAAACAAGAGTTAAGTGTTGATATTGGGGATAGTGGTGTTGTGAAAAAGATAATAGAGAGGAAGAAAGATCTTGTGTAGGAGCCCCTGGTGTAGAAAAGGTATGCACCAAGGACCAACAAGATTGTGGTACCATCGGGTATTGTGGAAGCTCCCAAGGCAAGTTGGATGAAGAATTAAAATATTGGAGTAGACAAAGTAAGGACTTATCACAAAAAGAATGAGGTGTGGCTAGAGAAAAGAGTGATCCAATCAAAGCTAAGGATATATCCATTTACAATCAAAAGCATATTTTTCATTCCCACTAGAATCCATCCCTTTGCCCAATTACATTCCCATTGTTGTAGACCAAGTTACAAGTTAGGAAATAATTTTAGTGCCTAAAGATGAAATCCTTAGAATCCCTATACACAAAGAAAGAGTCTTGTCCTATCTCACTGTCATAGATGAATTAGACCAGCTTGATTGATCTTCCATTGATACCTTTATTGAGAAAATCCCAAAGATGGTACATCTAAGGTCTATTTAGGAACATCTATCATGGACAGCTAGTTGAATGTGGACCTTTTTTATACTTGTTGATCAACGGGTGGCCAGTACACAATTGCATGCTTGATTTTGGAGCATCTAATAATGTTATGTCACTCTAAAGTATGAATGAGCTTGGTTTGTAAGTTTCCAAGTCTTATGATAAGTGCTTTGCTATGGACTCTCAAGAAGTGAATGTCATTGAAATTGTTAACATTGTGGAGGTACAACCTGCCACATAACCAAGTGAGGCATATTACTATCAAGAAAGTGGGCAATATCAATTGGTGGCAGTATTTAGATGGACCTATCTTATGCTATTATCTTGCTACATGGAGAAGAGGTCAAGCTGCATAGAGAAAAGAAGATGGTGCAGACCATTGAAGATCTTGATAGGGCCGCAAATGAAGTACTCTACTTGGATGCTGGTCTTGATCACTTGATTGGATATTGCAGCGAAAATGATTGCCGCACAATTAATCCAACCTCCTGGCTTTCTTCTCCATATGGTCACAGTATGACTTGTGGACCATGTTCTTCGATTGTAGCACATAAGGCTATATATTTATTGTTTTTTCAGCCAATGCCTTTTTGCTTTCATCTTTCTTATCATCATCAATGTTTCTTTACGATATAAGTTTCTCCCATCTTGTCTTCAACTTTGTTGCTTATTTTTATCAAAGGGTTTCTTTTAAAATGATAGATAGGAAAACCAGGCAAGATGGACAAGGATGTTTCTGTTGAAGCCTACTAGTAAAAGTTAGGAGTTAAACCATTTCCTAGAAGAACGTAAGAGTTGATCAACAATTTGTGAAGTCCATCAATGTTCTGTTTGAACTTCATGTTACCCCAAATTGCCAGATAAGGTACAATCTAATTTCAAGCACTCAATTCCTTGTCATTTGCCACTTTTATTTTAATGGCAATAGAGATGCTTAAAATTTAAAATTATGTTTGTGATCCTACGACTTGTTCTTGAATGCCTTATGTGCATCAACATATTGATGTCTCTAAATCAGAGCTGAATGCTTCAACTCTGTATTTAACAGCTTTTCTAGTAATTCTATCCATTAAAATTTAATGAAATTCATTAAGCTCAATCTTCTGTTTCATCATGTGTGTTTTTTGACAGGTGGAGATAAAGAACTTGAATTCATTTTCTTCAATGCAACGGGCAATCAATTTTGAGACATCTAGACAGGTGTCTCTACATGAGGAAGGTCGAGAAGATAAGATTGTACAAGAAACTCGACTTTGGGAAGAGAGAAGTCAGGTTTGAACAGGCCACTGTTGATAGGATCATGATTTTCAAGGTTTTTAGTGAGGCTATGTGATCTTTTTGAAAGTTCGACAAGTACATATGAAATTGTCTCTATTGCTTGCTTAATTTTATGATTGATTATGCTTTTAAGGTCCCTAGATGTGAAAACCTTTTCCTAATGTGTTTTTACTTGTTCAGCGTACAATTACTATGCGGGTGAAAGAGGGGCTAGCTGATTACCGATACTTTCCAGAACCTGATCTTCCTGAAGTTATATTATCGCAGGACTACATTAATGCTGTCCAAGCAAGTCTGCCAGAGCTTCCAGATGAAAAGCGTCGCCGTTATGAGAAAATGGAACTTAGCATGCAGGATGTCATCATTCTAGCAAATGACAATGATGTAATTGCTCAACATAAAATTGTCATCCTGATGCATATTCTTTAAATTCGGTTGAATATAACAGTGTGTTATTTGTATTAGGTGGCAGCCTTTTTTGATGCAGTTCTTGAAATAGGCTCTGATGCAAAGATGGCCGCTAACTGGATAATGGATGATATAGCATCCTATCTCAAGAGCAAGAAGCTTTCAATATCCAAGACCAAACTAACACCTCACAAACTGGCAGAACTTATAGTTTTCATTAAAGATGGAACCATTAGTGGGAAAATTGCCAAAGAGGTTAGATGTTATGTCTTTATTTACTCTTTTTTTCTTATGGAAGTTGAAAATGATAATTCAATCTCTTGATGATCTTCTGTGGATTTTACTTGTGAGTGCAGTTTAATAGCATTATTTATGAATATCTCCTGATGAGCCCAGATGATCTTCTATTCTTTTTAATTTTTTAGTATTTCTCATTTTTAAATGATTTATGTGCATAATTATTGCATACATAGAATTGTTTTAATGTCTGTTGTAAAGAATTTTGAAGACTTTATAAATTTTTGGAGGAGCTGAGTCAGTTCAACCCATTCTAATAAAAATTGCAAATGTCTTAAAAACTGTTATCTGTGAGTAGACTTGTGGGCATACACTTTTGCTTGCAAATTGAGACTCTGGAGTAGAAATTGATTGAAGCTTTAGAAATGTTTCAATCATGACTCAGATGCGTACGATAATTTTTTTATCTTTCCTTTTTTGATGAAAATACTAAAGACATTAGACACTGACTTTACTGTGTTTAATAGTCTCCTGTGAGTGTTTCTAAGACCCAAATCCTCTACTATAATTTGATACTCCGTATCTTGTAAACTCTGGGTGGGTACCTAGTAGAACTTTTAGCAAAAGGAGGAAAAGGTGCCACTGGCAGAAGAAAAACGTCTGGTTCAGGTCAGTAATCTAATGAGCCATCTAGTGATGCTATGGTGCCATTGAAGGTTGGTTATATGTACATACTATATTGTTCAAAATGATACCAGTGCTAGCATTGCTTCTGTTGCACTTAGTTTTCATTGGAAATTTGTATAATGTAATTGTGCTGCAATACTATCTGCGTGATAGAGTATCAACATCCTCTGTAAAGCACCTTTTATGCTATTTCTATGGGATGTAAATGCGTTTATATCGGTAGGAATGTGTGTTTCTTTATTCCAAAGAAGTTTCGCCCCATACTCAAAATGTGGTTGAATTGATCGGTAAACAATGCAGCCATGAGAATCTTTTAACTTTGCAGGGCTGTTTTAAATCTATGAAATTCTCTAATTGACAATTGTTTCATTGTGGAAAGACATGCAAAAAAGTATGGATTTAGGAAAATTCACCGTCAACAATTTATCGTCACGGCCAACAATTCACCATGAGAAAATTCGCCGCCATGACAAATTCACCGCCAAGTAAACTTGAATTAGCTTGATTTAGACTTGGGATGGATTAGTGAAACCTCAAGCAAGTGCAGAATAATTCTGATACCCGTTTGACCAAATCTGGGAAAATGATCAAGGATGAGAATTGGCAGATTAGCGATAATGTACTGAATGATTGTGCAGGCTCAAACTAAAAGTTATAAACCGAGGTGATGTAGGAGGCATATGGGGAAATCTTGTATGATGTCAATATTTGGTCTAGATTGGCAGGGGCCTAAGCAAATGCATTCCTAAATCCTGTGATTGCTGTGGGGATGCCCTTTAAACCGTTGAGATGCTGGAGTCTGACCATAGGGATGTCCATCCATTTGGATCATGGGCTGAGAATGAAATGGAAGTGTTGCACAGGGTTTAAAGATGTTCACGAGAGTTTTCATATCATAAATCTCAATGGCATGTTTGGAATGTTGTTTTGTACTCCGTTGCTTTTAAGAGCCATTTAGTTTGCTGCATATGTGGAGTTTTTCAGGAGAGTACTCTAAATAGGTTGTACAATTATGTAGTACATTTTATGTGATAATTAGAAGTTGAAAATATTTATCTAAAGTGTTTAGATCTGAAATATCCACAATAAAAAAAAATAGATTTGTACATATAAAATTTGTTGGAATTGGATATCTCATTCAAATACATGTCTTATTCAGATGATTACACAAATTTGCTTCGCACTATGTTGAAGATTAAAAAATTACAATTCTAGAGCAGTTATAAATATTTTTTTAAAATAGCTAAAATGTTGAAATCCTCCAACATGAAATGCATATGCAACCTTTGTACAAAGTTGTCTTAAGGAACTAAGAGTTTTTTTCATCCTCCAAACAATAGGAAACCGATGAATTTTCATCCACGAATCTTTGAGAGCCAAGAATTTTCATCCTCAAATCCAATAATTGAACATAAGCACTCAAACTAGGGTTAGAGTTTATTGATAAAATGGCAAAAATATGATAGTTGATGAAACTACTTGGAATATATAGGGGTTGGAGGCTTAGCATGGGCCACATGTGCCAATAGGTGTTTGAGTCTTTCCTATCATTTGATCACATTCAAATTGAGATGGTTGGCCATGATGGAAGATGAAACCCTTCGTTCAAACAATAAGGATTCAAGGAAAGGAATACGTGAAGGCAAGGGTTTAAGTAAATGCATATTTGAAGGATGCAATGACATGAGGGACCAAGGAATCGAAATTGAGGTGTTAGTTAGAAGTATTTCCATTTTCTATGCTAGCATTATGTTCTTTAAAGGTTTGAATTTGGGGCCTTGGGGAATGGGATGCAAAGATGCTAAGATACAAGGGAATGTAAAGGTACATGGGCCCAAATAGGTAGAGTAGTGAGACAGTGTGGATCAAGCTTCAAAGATACATGATGTTAGAGGGATAGAGAATCAGAGATATTAAATATAGGAGGGAGCAAGGATTGAGATTATGAGATACTCAATATTGGAGGGAGTAGGCATTAGGCTTTAGAGATACTTGATATAGTTCTAAAGGAGTAGGGATTGGAATTAGGCGATATTTGATGCAAGAAAGAATAGGGGTTAGGATTTGAAGATACCCAATGCAAGAGGGAGGGGGGATCAAGCTTCAAAGATATTTGATATGGGAGGGATGAAGGGAAAGGAAAACCCAAAATTTTGTATACCCAAGAGTGATGAGGAATGTGGATCAAGGTTCATAGCTCTCGAATATTGGATACTCTTGCATATGGTGGTAGGGAGAAGTCTAGAAGCTCACGATATAGCGAGAATCAACTCAGGTCCATATCTAATATTATGGGGATTAAGGGTCAAGAAAACCAATTCCTTTAGATGAAGTCCAAGGAGGGAAATGAAACTACAAAATATCATAGGAGACAAGGAATCGAGAAGTAAAGAACTAAGGAATGGGATGTTAGAAGAGGAAAGTTTGAGATTTTGAAATACAGGGGAAATAGTAAAATGTGAATGATTCTTACAAGGACACAAGTAAGGAAATTCCTAAAGATTGAAGGTGGGTGTACAGGAAATTGGGTGATAGGAAGGTGTACCTAGGATGAGAAAGTCCAAAGATTTGAAGCATAAGGAACTAAGTGTTAAGAGAAACAAAGGAAATGACACTAAAGGA
The DNA here is from genome assembly GCA_007258455.2 of Sequoia sempervirens. Taxonomy (NCBI): domain Eukaryota; kingdom Viridiplantae; phylum Streptophyta; class Pinopsida; order Cupressales; family Cupressaceae; genus Sequoia; species Sequoia sempervirens. The sequence continues at coordinate 312,102 of VDFB02048328.1, forward strand.
AAAACTCAAAAAGCTACAAAAAGCACATGATCATGGGAATGGGGAATCAAGAAATGAAAGAAAGGTGTTATAATATGAGAAATCCTAAAAGTTCAAAACATGAAGAACTAAGCGATTGGGGAAATGAAGGAAATGGTGCCAATGCAAGGGAAAACCAAAAAATAGCCCAAACCTATAAATTTTATTCAAACACCCTTATAATTTTTTGAATTTTGGATTCTCAAGGACAAGCCAAAGAAGATTCTTATGGATAATCCAAATAAGATTCTTACAATTTTAGGTAAAGGGATAAAAATATCTACAAAGGGGACATTATAGGTCTATCCTTCCCAAAAATGATTGCAGTCAAATAATGCAAATTCGAATGCTTTAAGATCTTTGGATCCTCATTTTGATGCATAGAGTTGTAGGTTTCCAAATCACTAAAGCTAGGCCAATCTTTGAACACCAAGGGCATCAAACTCATTGTAACTAATATCTAACTTATGATTAGGCAGAGAAACTATGAACCGATTTGCTAAGGTGGCTAAGACCTTCTTTGACTCCGAGTTCAACTAGACACAAGGGGCTTTCCAAAAGGTATCATGAATATGATTAAACACAATTAAAGATGAAAAATGGAAAGTATTGTTGCAATATTACTTGATGTACACTTGGTCCCAAAATTTATCACTAGACCAAAAACTAACCTACTATTGTAATCTCTATTAAGCTAATAAATACATCACTACACTACTACATGATGTGGGTATGGGGTGATCCCACAAAACTAGTTTACAATTTTGTTAAGGAAAATTGCAAAAACGTCCCCATGAAGAAAATTTTGGGTTTTGCTTGGGGTTCGCATGAATGGGGGGGTTTGCTCGAACCCCCCTTCAAGTGAATCCTATTTAATGATGGGACCCTCATTTTGCACGTTTTCCAGAATGGAAACAAAGAGAAATTTTGAAAAAAGGGGGGTTCACTTGAACCCCCCTTCAAGCAAACCCCCCTTCACTCGAAAGGTCAAGGGGGCTTCACTCGAAGGGGGTTTGAGTGAACCCCCCTTTTTTTCCCTTCTCCTTTTCTTGCACCAAATTTCTACAAAATATTTCCTTTCGAAGCTTGGGTTGAGGATGAAAATGGAGGAAACTTCACAGACCCAACTAGATGATGGTAGTCCTCGGAACGAGCTATCCATCGAATATAATTTAAATATATTTTGGTTTATTATGTATTTTTTTTAGTTTAATTAAACATAAGTTTTTCACCGAAAATCAAGCTCTTTGTTTTGCACATGTGGAAAAATATTAGATTATAAGAAAACTGAAAAATATGTTTAGGCTAGGTATCAATGTCCTTGATCCAGTAAAAGAAAAAATTGAATTTCAATACATACAAAAAAAAAGTTATGTTGTTTACGATCTGCCTATGTTTGAATTGTAATTGGTTTGACTTCAAAATTTGATTAAGAATATATATATATTCAGTAAAACACTATGAAACCAAATGGACTTGTTAGATATTGAACATCACTCTTAATCTTTCAAAACCACACAATGTGGGCGGACGATGTTGTTGACAGCTTGGTATAGGGGTGAATTTTCCCGTGGCTTGTAATTGGGTTGTGGTTGCATGATGCTCCCTCTTTGTGCATGTGCTTCTATTGGTGTGGTTCGGGCTTGTGTGGCTGTTGCGGTGTCGGTGTGGGGTGTTTGATGTGTTTGGGGGGGTTTGCTTTATTCTTTTCTATATTATTTTCTTTTGTGTGCCTTTCGTAGTTTCTTCATTGGCTACTTGGGTGGGGAATTGGCATCTATGTGTTTGGGCATCAATTTTCTTCCAATCTGTCAAGTTGTGTGCTTGGTGGGGGTGGCTTTTAAGCTCTCTTTGAAATGGATCTGGGAGAAGCTTCGGGAGCCAAAGCATCTCTATATTTTCAAACAATTGTTGGAGTGAATTCTTCATCCTTCTCAACACTCAGGTTTTTCAAAATAGTTTGTTCTCTAATTATTTGGGGAGCAGTGGGTTTGCTCCAAGGGTGGACCTCATATCCCAAAGATTAATGGCTTCCTTGAACAAAGTAAAGAAAGGTCAGTGTTGGTGATTCAACCTAAATCAATTGCAGAGGACATAGAGTATTTTCTAAACATTCCTTGATCTACAAATTTATGGGAATGTAGATTTTGCTCCAATTTTTAAAGAAATGGGCTCATATGAATTGGTCTCCTGGGGATGAAATGGAAATAATTCTATTAGAAAACAATTATTTCATGGTGTTTTTCAATTGCATGGCTGATTGCAATAGATTCTTTGAGGGTGGGCCTCACTTCCATAATCAAGTTGGCTTATTTATTAAGCCTTGGCATGTTGTCTTTAATCCCTCAAAGGAGCTTTCGAATCATGTATTGATTTGGGTGTGTCTTCCCCGATTTCCAGTGGAGTGTTGTTGTAATGAAATTTTTCACATGGTTGCTTCAACCCTGGGGAAACCAATGGGCCCTTTTCACCAAAAATAGGATAGAAAGGTAATGACTTTTTCTCAAATCTGTGTTAAGTTGATTTGAGTCACCCTCTTCTAAATTCTCTTGAAATTCATGTAGGGTCATATTCTTGGGTGCAACAACTTGATTATGAGATTGTCTTTTCAATGTTGTATTTGTCATGAATACAGACATCTGCAAAGTAGATTCCCTCGAGCCAAATCCCTTGAACCTCAGGCTACTCGGCCTTCTTGCAACCCTTTCAAGGTTGATAAAGGAAAGGCTCCCATTCCAAGTGATGATACAGGTGATAAGGGGTTTATTCTTGTTAAGACTCCTAACAGAAATCATGGTCAAAAGAGGACTTTTAAGGATCGAATGGATGGTGACACCTTTAATTGCTTTGAGGTTTTGGATGATCTTAGTTAGCTGGAGGTGAACTCGGGTTTGATGGATTTGGATCAAGGTGCTTAGGAAATGGTTCAGGAGGGTTTTATTCCAGTTAACATTCATAATTCTCGAGAGGTTGGTGCTTTGCAAATGGATATTGATCTTAGTATGGTCATTTTAGGGAAGCCTGAGACCCTCACAGAGGTGAAGATGGGTGAGGGGGAGTTTTCTCATCCACTGGTGAAAGCAGGATCTAATTCGGTAAAAGGAACTAAGACTTCTCCTTCACTAGGACTTCTTCAGAAAGATCAAATAAAAGGTGTTGTGGAGAAGTCATCTAAGGCAGGGAGAAAGAAGGACTTAGAGAAAATCAAGATGATAGGGGGGACTTTGGTGGAGTCTAGATCTATTAAGATTCTAGAATCTCATTTTTCTAACCCTCTGAAATGATCATCCTCTCATGGAATGTAAGGGGCTTGAATAGTGGCCCTCGACAAAAGGTTGTTCATGATTTGGTGAGAATTCATTCTCCTGATGCTCTTTTTATTCAGGAGACTAAGTTGTCTATTGAGAGTATAGTTGGTCTGATGCCGAAGCTGTGGAGACAAGGTGAATGTCAATGTATTAGGGCTCAGGGTAATGTTGGGGGTGTGGCTTGCTTATGGAATCCTCTGAATATTCATCCTCTTTGGTGGATGTCCTCTAAGTCGTCTATCTCTGAAGTCACTTCAAGCCTAGAGATGGGGGAAACTATTCTTCTGTCAAACATCTATGTGCCTACTGATTATCCTAGTAAGCAGTACTTGTGGTCTCATATCAATTTTATTCAGATCCTTGCTCCTTTTTTACCTTGGATTATTGCTAGTGATTTAAGTGTCATTATTGAGTTAGATGAGAAGAAGGGTGGTATTACGAGATTGGAGCCCTCGACTTTCCTACTTCATGATAATATTTTTTCCTTAAATCTTGTTGACATCAAGCCCCAGAATGGTCAGTTTACTTGGAATAATAGGAGGTTGGGGGAGAATTGTATTGCAGAGAGACTTGATCGTTTCTTGGTTTCCTATTTCTAGATTGGAGGATTGTGGTTTACTAGTTCTGAGATTCTGGATTGGAGGGGCTCATATCATTGGCCTATTAAATTATTTGCTACTTCGGCTTGTGTTGCTCGATCCCCCTCTTTCAAGTTCTAGCTTATGCAGTTAAGGGATTCTTCATTACAGGAGTGTGTGGTTGAATGGTGACAGATGGGGAGACCCGCTCATGGCACTGCGATGTATTCTTTTTCTAAAATGCTACAATATGTGAAGTACTAGCTCAAACGGTGGAACAATCAATGTTGATTGCTTCTCAAGCTGACTTGGATGTCATTACCCAGGAGATAAGGGAGTTGGGTCTTTCAGAAAATTTACTCAAGGAAGAGGTGAGGGCTTTGAAAGCTCTAGAAGAGTGCGAGTTGCGAGAGGAAATCTATTGGAAACAAAAGGTTCATATTGATTAGTTACAAGAAGGGAAAAAAAAATTATTTCTTCTTCAATTTGGTGAAAGCTAAGAGACATGGTAACTCTATTCCTATTCTAGTGAATGACATGGATGAACAATTATCTTCTTTGCATGATATGTCCAAAGAAGCTTAGCAGTTCCTTGTTTCCTTATTTAGTGAAGATTCAAAAGATGTCTTGGAAAAAGAAAACTGGGTTTTTCCTTGTATTCCTTCCTTGGTTACTTGGGAGATGAATGAGCATCTATTGGGTTACATTTCATTGGATTAATTGGAGGCTATTATTTTTCAGATGATGTAAGGGAAAGCTCAGGCCCTAATGGCTTTCTAGTTGAATTCTTTCAAGAATTTTGGGATATTATTAAGCTAGACCTATTGGAGATGGTTCGTGAGTCTTAGAGGAATAATTGGATGTTGAGGGATTCGAACTCTACCTTCCTGGATCTCATTCCCAAATGTGAGGGGGTGGATTGGTTGAGTCAATTTAGGCCTATTTCCCTATGAAATGTGGTTTATAAACTCATTTCTAAATTGATAGCTGAAAGGTTGAAGCAATGGCCTAGATGGATTATCTCTAAGGAATAGAGTGGCTTTGTGATGGATCGACAAATCCTGGATGGAGTGGTCATTGCTATTGAAACTATTCATTCTATGACGTCCTCCAAAGAAAAGGCCTATGACAAAGTTAAGTGGTCCTTCTTGCATAAAGTTCTTATTGCCTTTGGTTTTGTTGAGGAATGGATCCAGTGGGTTATGTGTTGTGTTACCTCCACTTCTTTTTCAGTGCTGATAAATGGTGATCCTTCTTCTCTTTTTAGTGCTTATAGGGGCCTTCATCAAGGGGATCCTCTTTCTCCTTATTTATTTATTATCCTTGTTGAAGGTTTGGGAAGATTGTTGAAACGTAATGTGGAGTTGGGTCTTATTTAGGGTTGGGTGTGGGGAAATGGCTTGCCTCCTCAATCTCACCTGCAATTTTTGGATGATACTACTTTGATGGGTATGGCTAAGTTAGTGAAGCCACTAATTTGTGTAAGGCATTGGATACTTATCTTGCTACTTTTTGGTCAAGATTAATGAGATAAATTTCATTTCCTTCTTTAATACTACGGAAAAAACATTAGGTAGAGAGTTGCTGCATTATTTTGAGGTTTCATATTGGTTCTATCCCTTTAGCTTATCTTGGCATTCCTATTTCTTTGAATTTATCTAGGGGATCTTGTAGAAAAGTGGAAGTTTCATCGCGAAGGTTAACCATTGGACTCATAGATGGTTGTCCTTTGATGGGCATGTTCGACTACTTAAATTTGTGATGCAATTTCTTCCCTCTATAGGTGCTATTCTCTAGGTGGCTCTAGTTGGGTTTGTTAAGGTTCGTTCTTTGGCTAGACAATTCTTATGGGCAAATTATTTTGTCTTCTTCTAAGTGGATCGCTTGTGAAGTGAGATACTATGTGTAGTCTAAAGTGATGCGGGGTTGGGATTGAGGCGGTTGTCTTTGGTTGGATTATTATTGTTTCTGAAAGCTTTGTTGGAGTGGTGTTTAGAACAAGATCATATATGGGCCGGGGATTTTTTATCTCACAAGTACCTTTGGGGAGTTACGAGGAGGAGATTCCGCGCCACCCTTTGGTTGGGAGAAAGGGTTATGTGATTTGGGGTACTCTTAAGAAAGGGGGTTGCGTTGATCAAGGAGGGATTGTTTTGGATTTGTAATAGTGGGCTAATGCTCTCTTTTGGTTTGATTCTTGGGATGGTTTTCCCCATTTTGCATCAATATCTAATTTTTGAATCTTTCTTGTGCTTCTTGGAGGTTGGTTGGTCAAAGAGGTGGTGATTTTAAGGTTTCCTATCCACATTGGGAAGGCAGTGGCTAGGTGGAAGGATCCTTGTGACAGCCTATTGTTGGTTCAAGGTGGACGCATTGATCTTCAAAATATTTTGGCTAGCAGACAATGCATCTCTCTTAGGGATAAGGATATTCTTGCTTGGAGTCTGGATCCTAAGGGTACTTTCACTGTGGCTAGTGGGTATCAAGTGTTGTTGGCTTGTAAGTGTGGTGGGTGGAGGTTCCTTGGTGGAAAAATGTGTGGAATAAGTTCTCTTGGCCAAAGTGTAATTGCTTTGTGTGGAATCTTGCTTGGAATAGATGTTTGACTTGGGACAATCTTCGGAAGCAAGGATTCCAGGGCCCTTCTATTTGTGTTATGTGCAGTTGCAGTGAGGAGGATTCTACCCACTTATTTTATGTTGTTCTTTCTCTATGTTGTTTTGGCATCTTTGGTGGGGTGTTTGGAATTATCCTTGCATTCATGATTCTTCCCTTGTTGAGTTGTGGAGTAGTATGGGTAGACCTCCCTCCCGGGATTCTTTCCTCCATATTGTTTGGAGAATTTGTCCTACCTTCATTCTATGGAAAATTTGGCTAGAAAGGAATCATAGAATTTTTCATGGGGATAGGATAATGGTTCAATAGGTTTGGCATAGAATTGTTGGTATGATCCAAGAGATAGTGGAAGCTAAATGTGAAGTGGTGTATCCTTTGGAAAGAAGTGATGATGAGATTGTGAATAAAATGGGATTACAAGTTTTGACTTCAGGATCTACTTGTGTTAGAAGAGGTAGGCGAGCTAAAAAGAAGGTTCAAAGGGTTGGTAGATGGTTGCCTCCGCTGGTGGATACTTTGAAGATCAATACGGATGGTTCCTCCAAGGGTAATCTTGGGCCTATTGGGATTGGTGGAGTTGGAAGAGATTGTTCTAGTTCGATTATTTTTCTTTTCTCCTTCCATAAAGGGCAGCATTCTAACAACTTTATGGAGGGATTGGTGATTCTTTGGGCTATTGAGCATGCATGTGCTTTGGGTTGGCATAAGATTATCTATGAATCTAACTCACAAATTATTGTTAATCTATTGAATGAGCAAAATTTGAATGATGTTAATTGGTAGCTTCCTCTGGTTGTTCATCAAATTTTGTAGATCTGCTCTATGTTGGAGGTGGTGTCTTTTACCCACATCCAATGCGAATGGAATAGGATTGTTGATTGTTTGGCCAAGTGAGTGTCGGAGTAGGATGATGACTAAAAGACTGTGGGTTGGGGGCAGTTATCCCCTGATTATCATCATGAATTAGAGAGGGTCCTTTTTGATGATTTGGCTGATTGAGGTGTTTGTGGCTATCAGGGTGTTCGTTTTGTTTAGGTTGAGTGTTCAAGTGCTTCTTTTCTTGGGCTCCTACTGGATCCCTGATTTATTTGTACTATGATCTTCATGATTTCAATAAATTTTTTACCCCTCTTTATTAAAAAAAATGGACTTGTTAGATATCGTAGTTACAAAGCTAAATTTGAAAAAAATAGAATTTTATCCTTCATAGAAAAATTTTATGTTGTTTATGGTGAGCATCACTCCTTAAAAATGGTGTTTACTAATAAAAACTAGTTTTCGGAGGAGATGGAAAAATAAATTCAATCTGATTCAAATATATATATATATATAGAATCTATAGACAAAATGTCACAAATCACTAGTTCAGATCATCTTCAAATTCCTCATGGCCTTAGCACTTATAGGTGCCCGAAAGTGAAGATTTAGTTAAAAAAATTCAATTCAATGTCCAGTTTGGCCATAAATTGTAAATCAATATTGTGGGATCACCCTATGTTGAACATGATTCTTCAAAGATAAGAATAGTTATATTCCTCACTACAAATGTTTTCTTTCGTTTAAATGCTAAACCATGAGGTGCATACAAAACTATTTCCTACTCCTACTCTATTGGTGAATGATGTTTTCAGCTTGAGTTCATGGAGGATCACTACTTCCAAGATTGGTTCTTATTCATTGGGTTATAGAGTCTAGGAATGCAATCAAGATCAAATAGAAAACACAAAGGAAAATGAGTTGTGGATGAACATACATCACAAATTTAATATCAAATAATTACACATTTTTATTTATCCATTTCCAAACAACAAAAATCCACATGCAACAGAGAAATGACCATTATAAAGCTTGCAAAGAATTAGAATGTTATGACATTCATCAAATACCTATTACACTCATACCAACACATGTTCCAAGAGGTAAACTAAGTATAGAATTCTCATAAAGATCTAAAAATCAAATGATAAAGAAATCCAATTACATGAATCATTTCAATATTAACCTCCTTGTGGTTTAGAAAAGATGCTTCTCTAATGGTGATTAGATTTGCAAGAGTTGAAATCCTAGAAACTCCTCCAACTTGTGGTCATGTGGAAAGATAAATTATTGAACCTATATAATGTTGAATTTCTACAAATAAATATCATTCACCACATTTGAGCATCCTTAGGAAAAGGAATAGGTTTTTTTGCCATTGTCAAGGTCACCATAACTTCATGCATCACCATCCTTTCATTTTGTACAAGAGATCCTATCTTAGAGGATTCCAACCATACCTAAGGCATATGGGGGTGGGTATATTTTAAACATATAGTTTATATTATAGGTGTGGGATATATAATGTTTTGTAGGATATTCTTTTTTGATTAATTCATATGGGTTATTTCCTTAAAATCTTATATAAATGTTTATACATTTTTATAGAATTAATAAAAAATCTTATATCTTATATAAAAAATATCTTTTTAATTCTTTGTATAATTATATTTCTCTTTTCATTTCTTATTATTCGCTACTTAAAATTAATTGTACAATTAATTGTATTCTATGCTTGTCTCTGGTATATGTTGCTTTCCATAATCTTATTTTAATTTCCATGTTTAATAATTAAACTAACATATTTTCAATTTGATTTTTAATAACGCCAATTTTTTTTATTCTTTATAATTGTATTAATAAGTATTTATATATTTTTAGTATAATTTATGTTTGTTCTTTTTATGTTTATGATTTCTTAATTTTTAATTATGTGTTACTAATTACTTTTTTCCTCATAGGTCTTATTTTCTATTTTTAATTTTTATTGAATTTTTTAAGTACTTTCTCTCGTGGTGTGTAGCTCCCCCCACCCTCTCTCTTGTCACCCTTCCACATTTCTTTTTAAACCAACTGGATCTGCAACTAATCATTTCTCATCTCCTTCAGCTCGGTATCTTGATGATGGATCACTAAGTGTGATATGAAATGTTGATAAAAAAACTTGCACACAATCAAATCCATAAACAACAAAATTAATATCAATAATCTCAATGAACCTATTACAACAACATATTACATGAGAATATTCTATATTCTTTCATTTGTAATTTGGTTTTTGTGTTATATATAGGGGAGAGGGCCCAATAGTGGTGCGGGTACCAATAGTTGTCATAGTACATGTACATTCAAAGCCCAATATTTTAAAAGTATGGAACTAGTAATTGTAAGAGAGGACCCAATAGTTGAACAAAATATGCCCATTACATTCAAAAAACAACAAATCATATGATGCCACATTGACACACTAAAAAACATGACTTAATGCACCACTATTGGTCTAACTTTTTTTGGGGGTCTATTATGACCCCTCAACAAAAAGCATGTTGATGACACCTTTTTTCTCGGTCTATGCAGGTGAAACAAAATATTTGAATTGTCCACGTCCTTGGCCACTCGGGGATATAATTTTTTAATGTCAATGTTGCATGTTCATTGCTATGTCGACCCATAAAGTTAGGGTGCACCACTATTGGGCCCTCTCCTAGTAACTATTGAAGCTTAAGCCAAGAAGCCTTGCAATTCTAGCTACACTTGTACAATCATCTCCATACGCTTCAACTCTAGTTCACCTTTTGTTGGTTTAACTTCTAAATGTGAAATGCTTTATTTGCAGTTTCATAACACCTAGTATATGAATTCTCTTAGATCCTTGCATGTTTCTCAAAATATGTGCAAGTTATATTATCATTGTACTCTTTGTGGTTCCTAATTTGTGAATATTGGGCTAATTGTTTTGACAAAATCTACACGTCTTGTGTAAATTCTAAGGTTTTGGTTTATACCGCACTCATGGTACCTTGCACAACATTATCCTAGGCAATGGTGGGCTTTGATAAATGATATTTGGTTTAGCATCTTGACCAACCTCCTTTAAATTTATATAGTGTTTTCTTCACATTTTGTTGGTCATCACAAATTCCAACCTTCATTCAAGACTCCTCAATGTAATCCATAGTAAGGTTTTTGGGGGTAATTTGTTAATATATTCCTATAATTGGGTGCTTTAAATATGAATTCATTTTTATATAGTCATGGGCTGTCATGAAATAGTCAAATGGCTAAAAAAAAATTGTGGAGGTTAATTTACCCATATTAGCATATCTTAAAGGGAGTATATTTTAAGAAAAATATCAAAATTTTAAATAAAAATTTCAAAAAAATGTAAACTAAACAAGCACAATGTTCAATATTCAAATTACCTCTTATTCACATTTATGGGTCAAGCCATTGCAATTTAACTACTATACCTGATTCTTAATATAGCTACAATAATGGAATTGGAGGCTTCAACCCTATAAATCGCTAAGGAGAAATAAGGACACTTTCATTTTCATTTCCTTCCATTACCTATTTGTTTTTATTGTAAGGCATAGATCCTAACTGAAAGAAATTTTAATTTCTTTCTAAGTGTCATTGATAGGAAAATTCATTTTCATGTGTTTCCTATGTGCCATGTACCTCTTTAATGTCAATTTCAAGTAACAATTTGAGTATATTGAAATAATGAGCTTCCTTCACTTACCAATAGGTATATCAAAAGGGTGAGCATATCAAGAGGTTTGGTATATTGTTCTTAGAAAAGGAAACCTCTTAGAGTGATAAGGAACCAATCCATTTCCACTTGATAGAAAAATCCATAAGGTGTTTTGAATTGTATTGTATCCAATATTTATTGGTGGAAACCAACTCAAATTAACAAATTTTCAAGTCAATCAAAATCAATTTTCACTAAAAATCATCAAGTCCAAACATGTTGTCATTGTGAACATTGAGGACATACCTCTAGTGATTGTGTTTATTTGCATTCATGTCTATCCTATGGTCAACACACACATTTTCAATATAATATGATTTCAAAGATCTACCTACCAAATCAATGAGGCATATGAATTTTGGATGGATAGATCATTCAAAATGGAAAA
>VDFB02048328.1:323682-354168 GCA_007258455.2 Sequoia sempervirens
TCTATACTTAGTTTACCTCTTGGAACATGTGTTGGTATGAGTGTAATAGGTATTTGATGAATGTCATAACATTCTAATTCTTTGCAAGCTTTATAATGGTCATTTCTCTGTTGCATGTGGATTTTTGTTGTTTGGAAATGGATAAATAAAAATGTGTAATTATTTGATATTAAATTTGTGATGTATGTTCATCCACAACTCATTTTCCTTTGTGTTTTCTATTTGATCTTGATTGCATTCCTAGACTCTATAACCCAATGAATAAGAACCAATCTTGGAAGTAGTGATCCTCCATGAACTCAAGCTGAAAACATCATTCACCAATAGAGTAGGAGTAGGAAATAGTTTTGTATGCACCTCATGGTTTAGCATTTAAACGAAAGAAAACATTTGTAGTGAGGAATATAACTATTCTTATCTTTGAAGAATCATGTTCAACATAGGGTGATCCCACAATATTGATTTACAATTTATGGCCAAACTGGACATTGAATTGAATTTTTTTAACTAAATCTTCACTTTCGGGCACCTATAAGTGCTAAGGCCATGATGATCTGAACTAGTGATTTGTGACATTTTGTCTATAGATTCTATATATATATATATATTTGAATCAGATTGAATTTATTTTTCCATCTCCTCCGAAAACTAGTTTTTATTAGTAAACACCATTTTTAAGGAGTGATGCTCACCATAAACAACATAAAATTTTTCTATGAAGGATAAAATTCTATTTTTTTCAAATTTAGCTTTGTAACTACGATATCTAACAAGTCCATTTTTTTTAATAAAGAGGGGTAAAAAATTTATTGAAATCATGAAGATCATAGTACAAATAAATCAGGGATCCAGTAGGAGCCCAAGAAAAGAAGCACTTGAACACTCAACCTAAACAAAACGAACACCCTGATAGCCACAAACACCTCAATCAGCCAAATCATCAAAAAGGACCCTCTCTAATTCATGATGATAATCAGGGGATAACTGCCCCCAACCCACAGTCTTTTAGTCATCATCCTACTCCGACACTCACTTGGCCAAACAATCAACAATCCTATTCCATTCGCATTGGATGTGGGTAAAAGACACCACCTCCAACATAGAGCAGATCTACAAAATTTGATGAACAACCAGAGGAAGCTACCAATTAACATCATTCAAATTTTGCTCATTCAATAGATTAACAATAATTTGTGAGTTAGATTCATAGATAATCTTATGCCAACCCAAAGCACATGCATGCTCAATAGCCCAAAGAATCACCAATCCCTCCATAAAGTTGTTAGAATGCTGCCCTTTATGGAAGGAGAAAAGAAAAATAATCGAACTAGAACAATCTCTTCCAACTCCACCAATCCCAATAGGCCCAAGATTACCCTTGGAGGAACCATCCGTATTGATCTTCAAAGTATCCACCAGCGGAGGCAACCATCTACCAACCCTTTGAACCTTCTTTTTAGCTCGCCTACCTCTTCTAACACAAGTAGATCCTGAAGTCAAAACTTGTAATCCCATTTTATTCACAATCTCATCATCACTTCTTTCCAAAGGATACACCACTTCACATTTAGCTTCCACTATCTCTTGGATCATACCAACAATTCTATGCCAAACCTATTGAACCATTATCCTATCCCCATGAAAAATTCTATGATTCCTTTCTAGCCAAATTTTCCATAGAATGAAGGTAGGACAAATTCTCCAAACAATATGGAGGAAAGAATCCCGGGAGGGAGGTCTACCCATACTACTCCACAACTCAACAAGGGAAGAATCATGAATGCAAGGATAATTCCAAACACCCCACCAAAGATGCCAAAACAACATAGAGAAAGAACAACATAAAATAAGTGGGTAGAATCCTCCTCACTGCAACTGCACATAACACAAATAGAAGGGCCCTGGAATCCTTGCTTCCGAAGATTGTCCCAAGTCAAACATCTATTCCAAGCAAGATTCCACACAAAGCAATTACACTTTGGCCAAGAGAACTTATTCCACACATTTTTCCACCAAGGAACCTCCACCCACCACACTTACAAGCCAACAACACTTGATACCCACTAGCCACAGTGAAAGTACCCTTAGGATCCAGACTCCAAGCAAGAATATCCTTATCCCTAAGAGAGATGCATTGTCTGCTAGCCAAAATATTTTGAAGATCAGCACGATCCACCTATTGGAAAAATGATGTCATTTAATTGCAATCCTAAACATTATTTCATGTATCTCCTGGCAGACCCATGTCATAATAGTGGTTTACAATTCCTGAGAGGAATGAATTTTAGCTGAAATCACATATTTTTAGAAAATATAATGATTTAAGCCTTAAAAGTTCCATTTTAAGGATTCCAATTGAAGAAGGTTTGATCAAATCACCTTAGATCAAACCCCCTTGGATAGAACCTTGCTAGTTTTAAACCATACCTATAAATGCGTCTCCTTTACACCTATCAAAATGCTGATAGAAAATCACTTTTGATTTAGCTTTTGGGGGATCAAATGAATTCATTTAAAATTTATTTCAAATGCTTATGGTATTCCTTTGAACAAGCTATCCAATGAATATAATTTTAATATGTTTTGGTTTTGTTATGTTTTTGTTTTTTAAGTTTTATTAAACATAGGTTTTTCATCAAAAATAAATTTCTTTGTTCTTCACATGTGGAAAAATAGACGATTATCAAAAAAAAATTTGAAAAATATGAGTGCACCAGATATTGAAGTCCTTGATCCAACAAAAAGTAAAATAAAATTTTGACATATACAAAAAAGTTACATTATCAAATCATGGTTCAAATCTTGTAATTATTTGACTTTGAAACTTGATTAAGGAAAAAATATTCAATAAAAAACTATCTAACCAAGTGGAAGCACTAGATATCAGAGTTACAAATCTAAATTTGAAAGAATTAGAATTTTATCCTTCATGGAAAAAAAGTTATGCGTTATACGGTGTGCGTCACTTTTTAAAAATGTTGTTTTCTGAAAAAAATCAATTTTCATGGGAGATAGAAAAAGAAGTGCAATTTGATTCCAAAAATTTTGAAAAAACTATTTTTAGAATCTACAGGAAAAATTTGATGAGACTCTAGTTTGCACCATCTTCAAATTCCTCACAGTTTAGCCGCTATAAGTGCCTGAATGTGAAGATTTAGTTAAACATAATAATTTCAGTGTCCAGTTTGGCCAAAAATTGTAAACCACTATTATGGGATCACCTCCCGGGAAGTCCTTGGAAAGTGTTCCCCAACACTAGGATTAGAAAGAGATTAAATTTGAATGAAATAATAATGTTAATTGACATTTGTAATTAATTATAAATGATAGGAACGTGTGAGGGCATCCAAGACGAGTTCCTAAATAATAGGAGCACATGGGGTGCCCACATGGAAGGTGGAACCCACCTTGAGTTAAGTTAATTGTTTGGAGAAAAAGATAACACTTTTGTAATGCATGTAAAGATTCTAGAAGTTAGGGATTGATGTTTACATGCATGAAGTTTAGTTTAGTTTAGTTTAGTTTAGATCAGTTCAATTCATTTCATTATTAGTTCAGTTTAGTTTAGTTCAGTTATGGTTCAACTATCTTCAGTTGCATGTAGTTAGTTTCAAATGAATGCTAGTTGACTTTAGTTGACTTGGAATGCATGAATAATGAATTGAGTTGCATAACAAATAACAGGTGACTACTTTTAGTTAATAGGGGATGATTAATCATGCATGATATTTGCATGAATGGTAGAGAGATATGTTTTAGTTAACAAAGATTAACTTGGACCCACTTTGGGCACCCAAGTTGGCATCTTGGAGTTAACACTTTTGTATGATAAGATATTTTATAAGGCTAAGTTAAGTGGGCCCATTCTTGGGTGCCAACTTTGAGGATAACCTTTGAAGATATCTTTGGAATCAAGGTTCAGTTATGACTTCAGTTTGGAACACCCAAATGGATGAAGGAGTTGTTTTGACATTGTTCTTCACAGTAGAACTCTACTTGCAAAGAATAGGCATAGGTTTTTTGGAGATAAACTTTGTGCTTTGTAATTGTAGCTCTTTGGAGTTTACAAGGCTGATTATTGTCTATTTATCTCAAGCAAGTTGAAGACAATTTTATCAGATTTTATTGCAGGTTGTGAAGAAGATTTGTTGAAGGCAAAAGAAGCATCTCAAGCAAGGATTGGAATTATTGTAATCTTATTCTGAGATTAAATAATAAATCAATTCTTGGTGGAGTTTTTTCCTGAAAGGGTTTCTCCACGGTATATGTTGTGTATCTTCTAATCTTCTAGTCTTATTCTTCTACAAACTTTTGTCTACATTCTACAAATGGTAAAATGAATCTAACCAAATAATCATCCAAAAAGAATCTATAACAAAGAATACTTAATTAGATCAGAAATCTCATAGTTTTATAAATATTAAGCTACATAATTACCTCAATTTCAACATTTGGTATCAAAGCTGAGGTTGGGTAGAGTTTGGGATGCCTTTCTCTTAAAATATTGAAGGTTTTTTGATTGTAGTGGGAGCTTTTACTATTTTTTTTATTGCTGATTTTGGAAAATAAGTTTGTTACAATGAGTTCTAATTCTCATTTAGATATTGAAAGATTTAATGGATCTAACTATGAAATGTGAAAACTAAAAATGGAGGATCTCCTTTAAGAGAGATCAATGGTTAGTTGTTAATAATCAGTCAACGTCACCTACAACAATGTTAGATGAGGATTGGGTTAAGCTTGGTAAGAGGGCAAGAGGAACTATAATATTATGTCTTGCTGATGTTGTTCTCTTGAATTTTTCAGATGAAACTATTGCATATAAACCATGGAAGAGAATATGTGATATCTATCAAACCAAAAGTCTTACTAATAAGTTTTATTTGAAAAGATAGTTATATTATTTAAAAATGAAGGATGGCGATTCTGTTGCAAATCATTTAAATGATTTTAATTTGATTCTAAGTCAGTCAACATCAGCTGATGTAAAGCTAGAAGATGAAGATAAATGCATTTTGTTACTTTGTTCTTTACCAGAGTCTTGGGAAAATATAATTATTGCTGTCAGTGGTAGTGGTGCAAATCCAAAGATTAACAATATAATTCCTAATCTCTTATCAAAGGAGATGAGGAGGAAGTCTAAAACTGGCTCCCAAGATGCCTTGTTTGTAAAAGGTATGCCTAAGGAAAAGGAATCTAAGGCAGATAAGAAAGGAAAGGGTAAGTCCAAAGGATGGTCTAAAACCCTTGGTAAGAGTAAGGTAAAGTGTTGGAATTGTGGAAAACTTGGAGATATAAAGAAGGATTGTAAGAGCAAGAAAAAGAGTTTTGATGCTTCTACAAAGAAATCCATGGATGACAGTAATGATGCATTAGTCATTTCTTCTAATAATGTTGTTGATAACTCTTGGCTTATTGATTTAGGTTGCTCCTATCATATGAATCCTAACACAGAGTGGTTCACTAAGTATACTACATATGATGGAGGGAATGTATTCTTTGGAGACAATAGCACAACAAAGGTTGTTGGAAAAGGAGAGGTAAAGTTGTGTTTTAGTGATGGTAGGGTCAAAAACCTTAATGATGTTTTACATATCCTAGGACTTGCTAGAAATCTACTTTCTATCTCTAAGTTCAATGATTATGGAATGCATGTGACATTTGAAAAAGGTGGTTGCAAATTGGTGAAAGGGAATATGGTGGTTGCTAAAGGATCTTAGATTGGGATTTTTTTTAAGTTGAATAACTCCAATGTAAATAATTTAGTTGATATAACTGAAGCTAAAAATACATGTATGTTATGGCACCATAGATTGGGCCACATTTGTGAAAAAGTTCTTAGGACCATTCTTAATTAGAAATTGGTTGATGGTATTCCTAATTATAATATTAGAAAAAATGATTTTTGTGAGCACTATGTGTTTGGAAAACAATCTAGATCATCATTTCCTAGTGGAACAAATAAAGCTAAAATATTATTAGAGATTATTCATTCAGATGTAATGAGCCCTATGGATATTGATTCTATTGGAAAATCTAGATATTATGTCACATTTATTGATGATGTCTCAAGATACACTTGGATCTATTTTTTGGATAACAAATCTAATGTGTTTAATAAGTTTAAGGAATTTAAAGCTTTGGTTGAGAAACAATCAGATCATAAGATAAAAGTTTTGAGATCAGATAATGGTGGTGAATATAGTTATAGGGAATTTGATGATTATTGTAAGCATGTAGGAATTGTGAGACAAAAAACTACTCCATATACACCTCAACAAAATGGAGTAGCAAAAAGGATGAACCAAACCTTAATGGAAAGAGCTAGGAGTATATTAAGTAGTGCTAAGCTAGATCGGTCCCTTTGGGCTGAGGCTGTGATGCAGACACAAGGGCACAATCACAAACTCTTGAAAACCTGCCTATTTGAGGCATCTAACAAGATTATTTTGACCTCTTTATACAATTCAAATCCCCCTTAAAGCTTGACAAGCAATTGAAAACACATTTCCCTCTTTAACCACCTTAAACCCTTGTAATAGTGAGAAACTAGTTTTTGCTCAATTACTCCACAATTTTCCAAAACACCAGACCAACACATGACTAATTCAAACACCCATTCCCAGGTTACACAACATATATAAGAAACCACATAGACTCCTTTGGACCATCGTTGACTTCCTATACACTCACCCTTGAAAATGCTACTCAATTAGCCCAAAATTACAACGCAACCTACCTTCAAACACCACATAGACCCCTAAAACCTTGGGGCAGAAAATAAATTTCCAAAAAACATAGATTTTGCAACTGGATTCCATTTGTACGGACCTGTAACCATCAAATAAAAAACCCTTATTTTTAGTGTAATCCATTAGGGTTTATTGGATGTAGCACTTCCACAGCCTTTTAGAATCTGCCATCAACTTAGACACTTTTATTTAGGCCCCAATATGCTTAAAAAATAAAGAAACTTCTGGTATCTCAGAGATTTTTGCAAACCCTAGGGTAAAAGCTCTATTTTCAAGTGAAAAAACCACCATTTTCAAACCTTTAACTCTTCATTTCCTTTCAAACCCAGTTCTCAACGCCTTCCACTCTTGAAGTATCATATCCTATTCCCTACCAACTGATCCCACTAAGTCACATTGATATACAGTAGGTGGGATGAGATTCAAACCATTAAAACCACAAAACCCCTATACACCTATTTAGGAACCCGTTAAGGAAAAATTTGAGATTCAAGACACAAAATAAATGAAGAAACCCTTTATCAAGAAGTTAGAATAAAGTTAAGAATTGTATCAAAAATTCGACATAAATTTTTGATGCAAAAAAGATGCTGGTACGACCTGTGCATAGGCATAAATCACAAAAAAATAGAAAAATCTAAAAACTGAGCAAGTGAAACTTTATTGTTTCAACAAAACTCCTTCAAAAGTCCTTGAAATAACTTTGGTTCGAGCCTTTTATGGCTTTAAATAAATTTTTGCATCAACATCCAATTGCCTAACTCCTTTTAACTGTCTTTTAAAATCCTAACTCCTAATTACCCCTAAAACCGTGTTTTGACAACTTGATTGTGCACTTAATAACATTATTGTGCAACCATTGACATTTAGGGCTTTATGACTCCCAATCACCTTGAATTCAATCCAATGACACCAAAAATACCTCACTCTTTCCCACCTACCTAAAAATTCTAATGTTTTTGCCTCCAAGGCTTACAAATTTCAAATTTGATACATGAGTGCACTTGTGCACATTTGACCATCAAAACACCACAACCCCTAAATACATGAAAGAGTGGTCTATTTAGACCTTATTACACAAAATAAACTTAAAACCTTAGCATTAACCCAATATGCATTTAAACAAGCAAAGCTTGATAATGTGGTGTAGGTGCTCTTGCACCAGGCTATAAGTACTTCTTGTTATTTAATCAATAGATCCCCTAGTTCATCTATTGAAGATAAAAATCCTTATGAAATGTGGTTAGGTAGGAAGCCTAGTGTTGTACATTTAAGGATGTTTGGTTATGAGGCTTTTGTTCATGTTCCTAATGAAAGGCAATCTAAGTTGGATCTAAAAGCACAAAAATGCATATTCATAGGTTATGGTGAAAATGTAAAAGGTTACAAGCTTTGGAATCCTCTAACTTGAAAAATTACTTTATCTAGATATGTGATTTTTAGGGAATTTAGAGCTTATTCATGAGAAGAACAAGCAAAGGAGAAGGATACTTCTCGAGCAATACATTTTGAGATAAATAATGAGAAGCAAGAAGAGGCACATGTTGAAGAACAATTGGATGGATTGGATGAGGAGAGTTCACCAAGTTCTTCCAAGATAGATGCTCAAGATGAGCATATTGAGGAACAAGTAGAAACCCCTTTGAGAAGATCCACAAGACAACATAATCCCATTGATAGGTATAGCCCACCTAATTTTTGTTATATATTTTCTTTAATGAGTACTAATGATGACAGGGAAGCTTTGTCTTTAGATGAGAACAAGCTTCACAAGCTACACATGAGGAAATGGAATCCTTGGATACTTGTGACACATGGGATCTTGAGAGTTTTCCCAAAGGAAGAAAGGCCATTGGTTGTAAATGGATCTTTAAAAAGAAAATTGGAGTAGATGGTAATCTCGAAAGGTACAAGGTTAGATTAGTAGCCAACGACTACTCCTAGAGGGAGGGAGTTGACTTTAATGAAATCTTCTCTCCTGTTGCTAAATTAACTTCTATTATATTCTTTTTATCTATTTTTGCTGCTTATGATTTTGAGATAGAGCAAATGGATGTGAAAACTTCTTTTTTGCATGGGAATCTTGATGAGGAGATTTATATGAAGCAACCTGATGGTTTTGTTGTAAAAGGAAAAGAAGAATTGGTTTACAGGTTAAAGAGATCTATATATGGATTGAAACAGTCACCAAGAATGTGGTACCAAAATTTTGATGCTTCTTCATTAAAAATTGGTTATGTTAGGAGTGAGGAAGATCATTGTGTTTACAAAAAAGTTATTGATGATCAACTTTTAATTATTATCTTGTATGTTGATGACATCTTGTTTATTGGTAACAACAAGGTAATGATCAAAGAATTGAAAGCACAAATCTCAAGCACATTTGAGATGAAAGATCTAGGGGCTACAAAATATATCCTTGGTATGGATATCAACAGAGATAGAGGTAATAGAAAGCTTTGCTTAAGTCAGAGCAATTATGTTGATACTATTTTGAAATGGTTTAACATGCAGGAGAGTAAACCAATTAATATTCCTTTATTAGTTGGCACGAAGTTAAGTTTAGACATGAGTCCTAAATATGATTTTTATTATGAGGAAATGTTTGAAATTCCATATGCTAGTGCAATTGGTAGTTTAATGCATGTAATGGTCTGTACGAGACCAAATATAGCCCAAGCAGTGGGAGTTCTAAGTAGGTTTATGTCTAACCTTGGTAAAGAACATTGGACATATGTTACAAGGGTTTTTATATATTTACGAGGCACTTCTAATTACTATTTGGTTTATCATGGTGCTAATGAAATTGATATTATGCATAGATCATTGGACATATAAGGTTTTGTTGATTTAGATTGCGTAGGAGATTTGGACAGTTGGAGGTCGACAAGTGGCTATGTGTTTACTTTGTTTGGAGTTGCGGTTAGTTGGATGAGTAAGAGGTAGCCCACGGTTGCTTTGTCCACCAAAGTAGTAGAGTACATGGCTGCTACACATGCCTCTAAAGAGGTAGTTTGGTTGCAAAGACTTGGGAAAGGTATTGGTTTTAATTACAAGAAAGTTAGACTTGAATGTGATAGTTAGAGTGCTATTTTTTTAGCCAAAAATCCAATGTATCATGCTCATACTAAGCATTTTGATGTACAATATCACTTTGCACGAGAAATGGTTGAGAGTGGAAAGGCATTAATTGAGAAAGTTGACACTTTGATTAATGTTGTAGATTATCTTACGAAACTAGTTCCTACAGATAAGTTCTCATGGTGCAAGAAGGCCATTGGCCTCGAGTCTTGTATTTGATTTATAATAATGATTCCGTGTTTAGAATAATTGCAATGTATAATGTCAAGTGGGAGAATGTTGGAAAAAGGATGCCATTTAATTGCAATCCTAAACATTATTTCACGTATCTCCTAAGTCCTTGGAAAGTGTTCCCCAACACTAGGATTAGAAAGAGATTAAATTTGAATGAAATAATCATGTTAATTGACATTTGTAATTAATTATAAATGATAGGAACATGTGAGGGCATCCAAGATGAGTTCCTAAATAATATGAGCACATGGGACGCCCACATGGAAGGTGGAACCCACCTTGAGTTAAGTTAACTATTTGGAGAAAAAGACAACACTTCTATAATTCATGTAAAGATCCTAGAAGTTAGGGATTGATGTTTACACGCATGAAGTTCAGTTCAGTTCAGTTCAGATCGGTTCAGATTGGTTCAAATCAATTTAGTTTAGTTTAGTTTAGTTCAGTATTAGTTTAGTTTAGTTCAATATTAGTTCAGTTCAGTTCAGTTATCTTCAATTGCATGTAGTTAGTTTCAATTGAGTGTTAGTTGACTTTAGTTGACTTGGAATGCATGACTAATGACTTGAGTTGTATAACAAATAGCAAGTGACTACTTTCAATTAATAGGTGATGATCAATCATGCATGATATTTGCATGAATGGTGGAGAGATATGTTTTAGTTAACAAAGATTGACTTGGACCCACTTTGGGCACCCAAGTTGGCATCTTGGATTTAACACTTTTGCATGATAAAATATTTTATAAGGTTGAGTTAAGTGGGCCCATTCTTGGGCACCAACTTTGAGGATAAGCTTTGAAGATATCTTCAAAATCAAGGTTGAGTTATGACTTCAGTTTGGAATGCCCAAATGGATGAAGGAGTTGTTTTGACATTGTTCTTCATGGTAGAACTCTACTTGCAAGGAATAGGCATATATTTTTTAAGATAAGTTTTTTGCGTTGTAATTGTAACTCTTTGGAGAAACACAAGGATGAAATTATTGTCTATTTATCTCAAGCAAGTTGAAGATAGTTTTATTAGATTTTATTGTAGGTTGTGAAGAATATTTTTTGAAGGAAAAAGAAACATCTCAAGCAAGGATTGGAATTATTCTAATCTTATTTTGAGATTAAATAATACATTGATTCTTGGTGGAGTTTTTTCCTGAAAGCGTTTCTCCATGGTATATGTTGTGTATCTTTTAATCTTCTGGTCTTATTCTTCTACAAACTTCTATCTACATTCTAAAAATGGTAAAATGAATCTAACCAAATAATCATCCAAAAAGAATTTGTAACAAAGAATACTTAATTAGATCAACAATCTTATAGTTTTACAATATATTAAGCTACATAATTACCTCAATTTTCAACACTACCTCTGAACCGACAATAGGTGAGATGCAAGGATCATTCCACCTAGCCACCTCCGTCTGCCCACAGGGATAGGAAACCTTAAAATAAATCACCCTTGACCAACCAACCTCTAAGAAGTGTTGGAAAAGATTTAACAAATTAGGATACTAATGCAAAATGAGGGGAAAACCATTCCAAGAACCAGACCAAAAGAGAGCCTCAACCCCCTATTATGAATCTAGAACAATCCCTCCTTGATCAACACAACCCATTTCTTAATAGTACCCCAAATCACAAAACCCTTCCCAACTAGAGGGTAGCGGGGAATCTCCTCCTTCGGAACCCCCTAAAGGTACTTGTGAGATAAAATCCTGGCCTAGATATGATCTTGTTCTAAACACCACCAAAAATTAAGCTTTATAACCAACACCAATCTAGCCAAAGATGACTACCTAAATCCCAGACCCCTAATCTACTTCGAACTACACACAATATCTCACTTCACAAGGCTCCACTTAGAAGAAGACAAACTACCTGCCCATAAGAATTGTCTAGCCAAAGAATCCAGGTCCTTCACAAATCCAACCAGAGCCACTTGGAGCATACACTTATAGATGGGAAGAGATTGCACCATAGATTTAAGCAGCTGAACATGCCCATCAAAGGACAACCATCTATGAGTCCAATGGTTAACCTTCACATGAAACTTGTCCAAAATATCTTTCCAAGATCCCCTAGAAAGCACACTAGAAGAAATAGGAATGCCAAGATAGGTTAAAGGGAGAGAACCAATCCGAAACCTAAAAATATGAGCAATCCTTTGCTAAATAGGCTGTGTGGTGTATTAAAGACGGAAATGAAAGATTTATCTTCATTAATCTTTTCACCAAAAGCAATAAGATAAGTATCCAATTCCTTGCACAAATTAGTGGATTCTCTGAACTTAGCCATACCAATCAAACCAGTATCATCCACAAATTGCAAGTGAGATTGAGGAGGCAAACCATTTACCCACCCCCAACCTTGAAGAATACCCAACTCCACATTACGTTTCAACAATCTTCCCAAACCTTCAACAAGGATAATAAATAAATAAGGAGAAAGAGGATCCCCTTGATGAAGGCCCCTATAAGCACTAAAAAGAGAAGAAGGATCACCATTTATCAACACTGAAAAAGAAGTGGAGGTAACACAACACATAACCCACTAGATCCATTCCTCAACAAAACCAAAGGCAATAAGAACTTTATGCAAGAAGGACCACTTAACTTTGTCATAGGCCTTTGCCATATCTAGCTTGATGAACATAGCCTTTTCTTTGGAGGACGTCATAGAATGAATAGTTTCAGTAGCAATGACTACTCCATCCAGGATTTGTCGATCCACCACAAAGCCACTCTATTCCTTAGAGATAATCCAACTAGGCCATTGCTTCAACCTTTCAGCTATCAATTTAGAAATGAGTTTATAAATCACATTTTAGAGGGAAATAGGCCTAAATTGACTCAACCAATCCACCCCCTCACATTTGGGAATGAGATCCAGGAAGGTAGAGTTCAAAGCCCTCAACATCCAATTATTCCTCTGAGACTCACGAACCAACTCCAATAGGTCTAGCTTAATAATATCCCAAAATTCTTGAAAGAATTCAACTAGAAAGCCATCAAGGCCTGAGCTTTCCCTTACATCATCTGAAAATAATAGCCTCCAATTAATCCAATGAAATGTAGCCCAATAGATGCTCATTCATCTCCCAAGTAACCAAGGAAGGAATACAAGAAAAAACCCAGTTTTCTTTCGCCAAGACATCTTGTGAATCTTCACTAAATAAGGAAACAAAGAACTGCTAAGCTTCTTTGGACATATCATGCAAAGAAGATAATTGTTCATCCCTATCATTCACTAGAATAGGAATAGAGTTACCATGTCTCTTAGCTTTCACCAAATTGAAGAATAAGGAAAAGTTTTTTCCCCTTCTTGTAACTACTTAACATGAGCCTTTTGTTTCCAATAAATTTCCTCCCGCAACTCACACTCTTTTAGAGCTTTCAAAGCCCTCACCTCTTCCTTGAGTAAATTTTTTGAAAGACCCAACTCCCTTATCTCTTGGGTAATGACATCCAAGTCAGCTTGAGAAGCAATCAACATTGATTGTTCCACCGTTTGAGCTAGTACTTCACATATTGTAGCATTTTAGAAAAAGAATACATTGTAGTACCATGAGCGGGTCTCCCCATCCACCACCATTCAACCACACACTCCTGCAAAGAAGAATCCCTTAACCGCATAAGCTAGAACTTGAAAGAGGGGGATTGAGCAACACGAGCCGAAGTAGCAGATAATTTAATAGGCCAATGATATGAGCCCCTCCAATCCAGAATCTTAGAACTAGTAAACCACAATCCTCCAATCCAGAAATAGGAAAGCAAGAAACGATCAAGTCTCTTTGCAATACAATTCTCCCCCAACCTCCTATTATTCCAAGTAAACTGACCATTCTGGGGCTTGATGTCAACAAGATTTAAGGAAAAAATATTATCATGAAGTAGGAAAGTTGAGGGCTCCAATCTCGTAATACCACCCTTCTTCTCATCTAATTCAATAATGACACTTAAATCACTAGCAATAATCCAAGGTAAAAAAGGAGCAAGGCTCTGAATAAAATTGATATGAGACCACAAGTACTGCTTACTAGGATAATCAGTAGGCACATATATGTTTGACAGAAGAATAGTTTCCCCCATCTCCAGGCTTGAAGTGACTTCAAAGATAGACAGCTTAGAGGACATCCACCAAAGAGGATGAATATTCAGAGGATTCCATAAGCAAGCCACACCCCCAACATTACCCTGAGCCCTAATACATTGACATTCACCTTGTCTCCACAACTTCGGCATCAGACCAACTATACTCTCAATAGAAAACTTAGTCTCCTGAATAAAAAGAGCATCAGGAGAATGAATTCTCACCAAATCATGAACAACCTTTTGTCGAGGGCCACTATTCAATCCCTTTACATTCCATGAGAGAATGATCATTTTAGAGGGTTAGAAAAATGAGATTCCAGAATCTTAATAGATCTAGACTCCACCAAAGTCCCCCCTATCATCTTGATTTTCTCTAAGTCCTTCTTTCTCCCTGCCTTAGATGACTTCTCCACAACCCCTTTTATTTGATCTTTCTAAAGAAGTCCCAGTGAAGGAGAAGTCTTATTTCCTTTTAACGAATTAGATCCTGCTTTCACTAGTGGATGAGAAAACTCCCCCTCACCCATCTTCACCTTTGTGAGGGTCTCAAGCTTCCCTAAAATGACCATACTAAGATTAGTATCCATTTGCAAAGCACCAACCTCCCAAGAATTATGAATGTTAACTGGAATAAAACCCTCCTGAACCATTTCCTAAGCACCTTGATCCAAATCCATCAAACCCGAGTTCACCTCCAGCTAACTGAGATCATCCAAAACCTCAAAGCAATTAAAGGTGTCACCATCCATTCGATCCTTAAAAGTCCTCTTTTGACCATGATTTCTGTTAGGAGTCTTAACAAGAATAAACCCCTTATCACCTGTATCATCACCTAGAATGGGAGCCTTTCCTTTATCAACCTTGGAAGGGTTGCAAGGAGGCTAAGTAGTCTGAGGTTCAAGGGATTTGGCTCGAGGGAATCTACTTTGTAGATGTCTGTATTCATGACAAATACAACACTGAAAAGACAGTTTAATAATCAAGTTGTTGCACCCAAGAATATGACCCTACGTGAATTTCAAGAGAATTCAGAAGAGGGTGACTCAAATCAACTTAACACAGATTTGAGAAAAAGTCATTACCTTTCTATCACTGTGTTTGGTGAGAACGACCCATTGGTTTCCCCAAGGTTGAAGCAACCATGTGAAAAATTTCATTACAACAACACTCCATTGGAAATCGGGGAAGACACACCCAAATCAATACATGATTCGAAAGCTCCTTTGAGGTATTAAAGCCAACATGCCAAGGCTTAATAAATAAGCCAACTTGATTATGGAAGTGAGGCCCACCCTCAAAGACTCTATTGCAATCAACCATGCAATTGAAAACCACCATGAAATAATTGTTTTCCAATAGAATTATTTCCATTTCATCCCCAGGAGACCAATTCATATGAGCCCATTTCTCTAAAAATTGGAGCGAACTCTACATTCCCATAAATTTGTAGATCAAGGAATGTTTAGAAAAATACTCTATGTCCTCTGCAATTGATTTAGGTTGAATCACAAACACTGACCTTTCTTTACTTTGTTCAAGGAAGCCATTAATCTTTGGGATCTGAGGTCCACCCTTGGAGCAAACCCACTACTCCCCAAATCATTAGAGAACAAACTATTTTGAAAAACCCGAGTGTTGAGAAGGATGAATAATTCACTCCAACAATTGTTTGAAAAAATAGAGATGCTTTGGCTCCCGAAGCTTCTCCTAGATCCATTTCAAAGAGAGCTTAAAAGCCACCCCAACCAAGCACACAACTTGATAGATTGGAAGAAAATTGATGCCCAAACACATAGATGCCAATTCCCCACCCAAGTAGCCAATGAAGAAACTACAAAAGGCACACAAAAGAAAATAATATAGAAAAGAATAAAGCAAACCCCCCCAAACACATCAAACACCCCACACCGACACTGCAACAGCCACACAAGCCCGAACCACACCAATAGAAGCATATGCACAAAGAGGTAGCATCATGCAACCATGACCCAATTACAAGCCGCGGGAAAATTCACCCCTATACCAAGCTGTCAACAACATCATCCACCCACATTGTGTGGTTTTGAAAGATTAAGAGTGATGTTCAATATCTAACAAGTCCATTTGTTTTCATAGTGTTTTACTGAATATATATATATATATTCTTAATCAAATTTTGAAGTCAAACCAATTACAATTCAAGCATAGGCGAACCGTAAACAACATAACTTTTTTTTTGTATGTATTGAAATTCAATTTTTTCTTTTACTGGATCAAGGACATCGATACCTAGCCTAAACATGTTTTTTCAGTTTTCTTATAATCTAATATTTTTCCACATGTGCAAAACAAAGAGCTTGATTTTTGGTGAAAAACTTATGTTTAATTAAACTAAAAAAAATACATAATAAACCAAAATATATTTAAATTATATTCGATGGATAGCTCGTTCCGAGGACTACCATCATCTAGTTGGGTCTGTGAAGTTTCCTCCATTTTCATCCTCAACCCAAGCTTCGAAAGGCAATATTTTGTAGAAATTTGGTGCAAGAAAAGGAGAAGGGAAAAAAGGGGGGTTTACTCGAACCCCCTTTGAGCGAACCCCCCTTGACCTTTTGAGTGAAGGAGGGTTTGCTCGAAGGGGGTTCAAGCGAACCCCCCTTTTGCAAAATTTCTCTTTGTTTCCATTTTGGAAAACATGCAAAATGAGGGTCCCATCATTAAATAGGGTTCACTTGAAGGGGGGTTCGAGCAAACCCCCCCATTCATGCGAACCCCGGGCAAAACCCAAAATTTTCTTCATGGGGGCGTTTTTGCAATTTTCCTTAACAAAATTGTAAACTAGTTTTGTGGGATCACTCCATACCCACATCATGTAGTAGTGTAGCAATGTATTTATTAGCTTAATAGAGATTACGATAGTAGGTTAGTTTTTGGTCTAGTGATAAATTTTGGGACCAAGTGTACATCAAGTAATACTGCAACAATACTTTCCATTTTTCATCTTTAGTTGTGTTTAATCATATTCATGATACCTTTTGGAAAGCCCCTTGTGTCTAGTTGAACTCAGAGTCAAAGAAGGTCTTAGCCACCTTAGCAAATCGGTTCATAGTTTCTCTGCCTAATCATAAGTTAGATATTAGTTACAATGAGTTTGATGCCCTTGGTGTTCAAAGATTGGCCTAGCTTTAGTGATTTGGCAACCTACAACTCTATGCATCAAAATGAGGATCCAAAGATCTTAAAGCATTCGAATTTGCATTATTTGACTGCAATCATTTTTGGGAAGGATAGACCTATAATGTCCCCTTTGTAGATATTTTTATCCCTTTACCTAAAATTGTAAGAATCTTATTTGGATTATCCATAAGAATCTTCTTTGGTTTGTCCTTGAGAATCCAAAATTCAAAAAATTATAAGGGTGTTTGAATAAAATTTATAGGTTTGAGCTATTTTTTGGTTTTCCCTTGCATTGGCACCATTTCCTTCATTTCCCCAATCGCTTAGTTCTTCATGTTTTGAACTTTTAGGATTTATCATGTTATAACACCTTTCTTTCATTTCTTGATTCCCCATTCCCATGATCATGTGCTTTTTGTAGATTTTTGAGTTTTTCCTTTAGTGTCATTTCCTTTGTTTCTCTTAACACTTAGTTCCTTATGCTTCAAATCTTTGGACTTTCTCATCCTAGGTACACCTTCCTATCACCCAATTTCCTGTACACCCACCTTCAATCTTTAGGAATTTCCTTACTTGTGTCCTTGTAAGAATCATCCACATTTTACTATTTTCCATGTATTTCAAAATCTCAAACTTTCCTCTTCTAACATCCCATTCCTTAGTTCTTTACTTCTCGATTCCTTGTCTCCTATGATATTTTGTAGTTTCATTTCCCTCCTTGGACTTCATCTAAAGGAATTGGTTTTCTTGACGCTGAATCCCCATAATATTAGATATGGACCTGAGTTGATTCTTGCTATATCGTGAGCTTCTAGATTTCTCCCTACCACCATATGCAAGAGTATCCAATATTCAAGAGCTATGAACCTTGATCCACATTCCTCATCACTCTTGGGTATACAAAATTTTGGGTTTTCCTTTCCCTTCATCCCTCCCATATTAGATATCTTTGAAGCTTGATCCCCCCTCCCTCTTGCATTGGGTATCTTCAAAGCCTAACCCCTATTCTTTCTTGCATCAAGTATCTCCTAATTCCAATCCCTACTCCTTTAGAACTATATCAAGTATCTCTAAAGCCTAATGCCTACTCCCTCCAATATTGAGTATCTCATAATCTCAATCCTTGCTCCCTCCTATATTTAATATCTCTGATTCTCTATCCCTCTAACATCATGTATCTATGAAGCTTGATCCACATTGTCTCACTACTCTACCTATTTGGGCCCATGTACCTTTACATTCCCTTGTATCTTAGCATCTTTGCATCCCATTCCCCAAGGCCCCAAATTCAAACCTTTAAAGAACATAATGCTAGCATAGAAAATGGAAATACTTCTAACTAACACCTCAATTTCGATTCCTTGGTCCCTCATGTCATTGCATCCTTCAAATATGCATTTACTTAAACCCTTGCCTTCATGTATTCCTTTCCTTGAATCCTTACTGTTTGAACGAAGGGTTTCATCTTCCATCATGGCCAACCATCTCAATTTGAATGCGATCAAATGATAGGAAAGACTCAAACACCTATTGGCACATGTGGCCCATGCTAAGCCTCCAACCCCTATATATTCCAAGTAGTTTCATCAACTATCATATTTTTGCCATTTTATCAATAAACTCTAACCCTAGTTTGAGAGCTTATGTTCAATTATTGGATTTGAGGATGAAAATTCTTGGCTCTCAAAGATTCGTGGATGAAAATTCATCGGTTTCCTATTGTTTGGAGGATGAAAAAAACTTAGTTCCTTAAGACAACTTTGTACAAAGGTTGCATATGCATTTCATGTTGGAGGATTTCAACATTTTAGCTATTTTAAAAAAATATTTGTAACTGCTCTAGAATTGTAATTTTTTAATCTTCAACATAGTGCGAAGCAAATTTGTGTAATTATCTGAATAAGACATGTATTTGAATGAGATATCCAATTCCAACAAATTTTATATGTACAAATCTATTTTTTTTATTGTGGATATTTCAGATCTAAACACTTTAGATAAATATTTTCAACTTCTAATTATCACATAAAATGTACTACATAATCGTACAACCTATTTAGAGTACTCTCCTGAAAAACTCCACATATGCAGCAAACTACCTAAATGGCTCTTAAAAGCAACGAAGTACAAAACAACATTCCAAACATGCCATTGAGATTTACGATATGAAAACTCTCGTGAACATCTTCAAACCCGCACAACACTTCCATTTCATTCTCAGCCCATGATCCAAATGGATGGACATCCCTATGGTCAGACTCCAGCATCTCAACGGTTTAAAGGGCACCCCCACAGCAATCACAGGATTTAGGAATGCATTTGCTTAGGCCCCTGGCAATCTAGACCAAATATTGACATCATACAAGATTTCCCCATATGCCTCCTACATCACCTCGGTTTATAACTTTTAGTTTGAGCCTGCACAATCATTCAGTACATTATCGCTAATCTGCCAATTCTCATCCTTGATCATTTTCCCAGATTTGGTCAAACGGGTATCAGAATTATTCTGCACTTGCTTGAGGTTTCAC
The DNA here is from genome assembly GCA_007258455.2 of Sequoia sempervirens. Lineage (NCBI taxonomy): Eukaryota > Viridiplantae > Streptophyta > Pinopsida > Cupressales > Cupressaceae > Sequoia > Sequoia sempervirens. Next base: position 343,523 of record VDFB02048328.1, read on the forward strand.
TGATCCATCCCAAGTCTAAATCAAGCTAATTCAACTTTAAAGGGACACCCATGAAACAATACAAACAATTTTTTACTCAAATTTAAACATCTATAGAGGACAACGATTCGTAATTGAAAATATATGGAAAATGTAATAAACAAAAAAAATTCAGATATTGATAGTTTTATTAACCATAATTCATTTCAGCAATTCATCGCGGCAGAAAATTAACCGTATTAATATTTTTAATAAAATCAAAGTTTTCAAATATATATTAAAAAATATTAAGGCAGTTAATTTTCTACCATGATGAATTGCTGCGGTGAATTTGTCATGACGGTGAATTTTCCCACAGTGAATTACATCATAAAAATAACAATAAAAAAATACTTTACAGAGAGATCAATGATACTCCTATCTCACAGATAGCATTGCAGCACAATTGCATTATACAAATTTCCAATGAAAAGTAAGTGCAACAGAAGCAATGCTAGCACTGGTATCATTTTGAATAATATAGTATGTACATATAACCAACCTTCAATAGCACCATAGCATCACTAGATGGCTCATTAGATTACTGACCTGAACCAGACGTTTTTCTTCTGCCAATGCTTTTACTTTTCCTCCTTTTGCTAAAAGTTCTAATAGTACCTGAAGTTTACAAGATGCGAGTATCAAAATATAGTAGAGGATTTGAATGTTGAGAAACACTCACTGGAGACTATTAAACACAGTAAAGTGAGTGTCTAATATCTTTAGTATTTTCATCAAAAGAGAAAAGATTAAAAAAATAAAAAATTATCATACGTATCTAAGTCATGATTGAAACATTTCTAAAGCTTCAATCAATTTCTACTCCAGAGTCTCAATTTGCAAGCAAAAGTGTATGCCCACAAGTCTACTCACAGATAACAGTTTTTAAGACATTTACAATTTTTATTAGAATGGGTTGAACTGACTCAGCTCCTCCAAAAATTTATAAAGTCTTCAAAATTCTTTACAACAGACATTAAGACAATTCTATGTATGCAATAATTATGCACAGAAATTCTTTAAAAATGAGAAATACTAAAAAATTAAAAAGAATAGAAGATCATCTGAGCTCATCAGGAGATATTCATAAATAATGCTATTAAACTGCACTCACAAGTAATATCCACAGAAGATCATCAAGAGATTGAATTATCATTTTCAACTTCCATAAGAAACAATTAGTAAATAAAGACATAACATCTAACCTCTTTGGCAATTTTCCCACTAACGGTTCCATCTTTAATGAAAGCTATAAGTTCTGCCAGTTTGTGAGGTGTTAGTTTAGTCTTGGATATTGAAAGCTTCTTGCTCTTGAGATAGGATGCTATATCATCCATTATCCAGTTAGCAGCCATCTTTGCATCAGAGCCTATTTCAAGAACTGCATCGAAAAAGGCTGCCACCTAAGACAAATAGCACATTGTCACATTCAAACAAATTTACTGGTTATGCATCAAGATGATGATTCTATGTTGAGCAATTACATCATTGTCATTTGCTAGAATGATGGCATCTTGCATGCTAAGTTCCATTTTCTCGTATCGGCGACGCTTTTCATTTGGAAGCTCTGGCAGACTAGCTTGGACAGCCTTAATGTAGTCCCCTGATAAGATAACTTCAGGAAGATCAGGTTCTGTAAAGTATTGGAAATCAGCTAGCCCCTCTTTCACCCGCATAGTAATTGTGCGCTGAACCATTTAAAACACATTAGGAAAATGTTTTCACATCTAGGAATCTTAAATGCATAATCAATCATAAAATTAAGCAAGCAATAGAGACAATTTCATATGTATTTGTCGAACTTTCAAAAAGATCACATAGCCTCACTAAAAACCTTGAAAATCATGATCCTATCAACAGTGGCCTGTTCAAACCTGACTTCTCTCTTCCCAAAGTCGAGTTTCTTGTACAATCTTATCTTCTCGACCTTCCTCGTGTAGAGACACCTGTCTAGATATCTCAAAATTGATTGCCCGTTGCATTGAAGAAAATGAATTCAAGTTCTTTATCTCCACCTGTCAAAAAACACACATGATGAAACAGAAGATTGAGCTTAATGAATTTCATTAAATTTTAATGGATAGAATTACTAGAAAAGCAGTTAAATACAGAGTTGAAGCATTCAGCTCTGATTTAGAGACATCAATATGATGATGCACATAAGGCATTCAAGAACAAGTCGTAGGATCACAAACATAATTTTAAATTTTAAGCATCTCTATTGCCATTAAAATAAAAGTGGCAAATGACAAGGAATTGAGTGCTTGAAATTAGATTGTACCTTATCTGGCAATTTGGGGTAACATGAAGTTCAAACAGAACACGGATGGACTTCACAAACTGTTGATCAACTCTAACATTCTTCTAGGAAATAGTTTAACTCCTAACTTTTACTAGTAGGCTTCAACAGAAACATCCTTGTCCATCTTGCCTGGTTTTCCTATCTATCATTTTAAAAGAAACCCTTTGATAAAAATAAGCAACAAAGTTGAAGACAAGATGGGAGAAACTTATATCGTAAAGAAACATTGATGATGATAAGAAAGATGAAAGCAAAAAGACATTGGCTGAAAAAACAGTAAATATATAGCCTTATGTGCTACAATCGAAGAACATGGTCCACAAGTCATACTGTGACCATATGGAGAAGAAAGCCAGGAGGTTGGATTAATTGTGCGGCAATCATTTTCGCTGCAATATCCAATCAAGTGATCAAGACCAGCATCCAAGTAGAGTACTTCATTTGCGGCCCTATCAAGATCTTCAATGGTCTGCACCATCTTCTTTTCTCTATGCAGCTTGACCTCTTCTCCATGTAGCAAGATAATAGCATAAGATAGGTCCATCTAAATACTGCCACCAATTGATATTGCCCACTTTCTTGATAGTAATATGCCTCACTTGGTTATGTGGCAGGTTGTACCTCCACAATGTTAACAATTTCAATGACATTCACTTCTTGAGAGTCCATAGCAAAGCACTTATCATAAGACTTGGAAACTTACAAACCAAGCTCATTCATACTTTAGAGTGACATAACATTATTAGATGCTCCAAAATCAAGCATGCAATTGTGTACTGGCCACCCGTTGATCAACAAGTATAAAAAAGGTCCACATTCAACTAGCTGTCCATGATAGATGTTCCTAAATAGACCTTAGATGTACCATCTTTGGGATTTTCTCAATAAAGGTATCAATGGAAGATCAATCAAGCTGGTCTAATTCATCTATGACAGTGAGATAGGACAAGACTCTTTCTTTGTGTATAGGGATTCTAAGGATTTCATCTTTAGGCACTAAAATTATTTCCTAACTTGTAACTTGGTCTACAACAATGGGAATGTAATTGGGCAAAGGGATGGATTCTAGTGGGAATGAAAAATATGCTTTTGATTGTAAATGGATATATCCTTAGCTTTGATTGGATCACTCTTTTCTCTAGCCACACCTAAGTCCTTACTTTGTCTACTCCAATATTTTAATTCTTCATCCAACTTGCCTTGGGAGCTTCCACAATACCCGATGGTACCACAATCTTGTTGGTCCTTGGCGCATACCTTTTCTACACCAGGGGCTCCTACACAAGATCTTTCTTCCTCTCTATTATCTTCTTCACAACACCACTATCCCCAATATCAACACTTAACTCTTGTTTTCCCCTTTTTGGCTATAGAATAGGAACATTAGGTTTGATAGTACTACCAACACCATTCCTAATAGACACTTGTCAATTTCTCAACTAGTAACCACCTTGAACTTACGTAACCACTTTGAACTTACATAGCCACTAAATCAATGAGTGCTTTGATGTCTTAAGGGATTTTTTCTTTTATACTATTGTCATATGAGCTGCTTAGGATGCTCAAAATCATGGGTAGGAAACTCATACTAGCTTGTGATGCTAACATAATTATGCTACAAGAAATCATCAACAATACCATGAGTTTCACTTCCAACTTTCTCATTTTCAGGCTCATTTTCAAATACATCAATTGAGCAACACCATTTTATTATTCGTATTTCAAACCATCATCATTAGGGAATTTCTTTCTTAATACTACCATTGCAATGGCATACTTCTTTGGAACATGGGGTATATAGCAAGTCTCACACCACAACAAATCTTCTTAAAGATTCGCATGATCTTTCCACAAGTATTTAGGAGTTTCTCTATCATGTTGCCTAAAATTTCCCTACCATGAAATCATTTGTCTATCATTTTGTTGTGGCTTCTTAGACTAGAATTAGTATTGTATGGTTTTTTTTGCAGATGTTGAATTTCATTAAAATGTGTTGTAGCATTACCAAAAGGCAAATCCTTCTCAATTCTTGCTACCCTATATAATAGGTTTTTCATAGTACCCATAAGTCTGTCTAACTTGTCATCAACATTAGGGGGCTTGCTTGAGGCTCCCCTATTTGGTTGTGAAATTATCATGTATTATACCTCTTGATATTCTTACCTAATGCTCTCACATTGCTCTTAATGTTCATTGTGGTGGCATAGGCTTCTTTCAAAGTTTGCAGATATTTGTCCTAAAGACAACTTGTCTTGGCATCAAAAGCACCACAATACAAAACCAAACACAATGACTCATTAAGACTTAGGTTAGTAAACACCTTTCTCATTTTCACAATGAACCTATTGCTAAAATCCACCTTTGCTTCATTTATTCCTTGATTGTTATCAATTCATGAACTGTGAAATGGGGATCTATCCTATCCCCATACTACAATTTGAACACCCTAATGAGTACTTCCCATGAATCTATGTTGTTGTTTGGAAGACCCTTGTATCATTCTCTTACATTGTCCTCTAAAGACTACAAAACAATTTCATCATTATATATTTATCATCAATCTCATAGTTATCCATAATATTGATGAAATGCTAGAGGTGCTCCTCTCCTATAACTACATTGTTACATTGAAACTTGGGTATTTTAGGGTATCTTTCCCCCAATTTCATTTGGTATTTCTTTGGGAAATCTCTAGGATTCCACTTAGATCTAGGGTTGTCTTAATAGTGTAAATATTTGAGCTTGCCTCCTAAATGACACACTCACATTGAGAGAGTTCATGAGATATTGATTATGATGTTGATTTGGCATTGGACATGATACATTGAATAATGACCATGATTCTAATTCTACTAATTATAAATTTAAGCCTATATTTAGGCCTAATAATAAATCTAAACATGCTATTATTTTATCTACTCCTAGAGTTCTTGATGCCTCTATCTAAGATGGTCAAGTAGATCTAGTTCTTGGTCAATGTTTCTTTTCCTGCAATCACTTTTTGAATGAGTATGTTCACTTGCATCATGAAATGTTGTATTGATGTGTTCAATATCATTTCTATATGATAGGGTAGGAGATATATGATGCAATCCAACATGAAAAGCTTTCGAGTTAGGATCAATATTACCCAAATATTGGACATTGACATCGTTAAATCCATCTCTATTTCTTCTACCAATAGGCATAGTATTTCTTTGAACATTATATCAATATCTACGAGTTTTACTTTGGGTTCTAAGTATGTGTTGGTTAATTCATTTGATGTGTGTTAATACTAATCCAGACTCAAATGAACAAACACTCTATTGGTGCCCAATATAGTAGCGCATGAAATTTTATTATTCCTAATCCTCTTGTGCACTTAGGCTTGTGTGTGCCCATCATAAATAACCAACCTAAGAAATATTTGAATAGGTCTTCCTTGGCTAGATTTTCCTAGGTGTTTCTCCTTGTCGTCCCCTAATTTAAATTATCATATGCTCATTACACAAATCCAAGAAGGTTCTAAGTGTGGAAGTGTTTTGGTTATTTTCTCCCTTTGTGGAGTTGTAGACTTGTGGTGGACTACCAAATATCTTCTACCCATCCAATGTCCCATCCCCATGTCTAGTCCTATAGAAAATCCCCACAAGCCCTATTAGGTTATTTCTTCCTTTCATTTTCCTTTATTTCCATATTTTGTGAGATTTTGAAGTGCATTTGGGATTTTGTGGACCTCCTTCAGACCTTATGTCCATTTTTGTATTATATACTCATGTTTTTCTATTTGTTTGCTTCATTTTCCATTTCCCCTCTTTGAGGATTTGTGGAGTTCTAATGATCGTTAGGAATTCCATTTCCCATCCCTATGTTGCAACCTCCAATCCTTCCTTAGTCCCATTTCCCACATTCCTTCTACTCCACTTTTGTGAATTTCTATGCACCTTTTAAATTCCTCCACTCTGCCAATTTTTCATGATTTCCCTACACCCTTTTTGATGTACTTATAAAATTTTGATGAACTTTTGGAATTTTGTCACCATGTTTAGTTCTTGCCTCTAGTCCCACCATAAAACTTTGCACCTCCCATTCTTCCACTTTTTTCTATATTCCCTTTGATAGTTTCTTGTAGAATTTCTCTAGACTTTTAGACTTCCACTCCAATATGCTATCTTGAATTCCACTTCCACATGAAATCCTCACAAGCTTCCTAATAAATTTTCCACTTTTTCCATCCTATCTTGAGGAGTTCCTTAAAATTTTGAGATGTTCCTGCCTTCAGTTATACACCTTTTTCCTACATATTTTCTTTGCACTCTCAACTCACTCACTTTGTCCAATTTGCAAGATTTTGTTGGAGTTCTAGAATTCCATTGTGATTGCATGTCTTGACCTCCACTTCCACATTCCTCCCCAAAATTTCTTCCAAAGCACTTCATTTTTTCCTTTCATTCTTTTATGGATTTTTGATGGAGTTTTAGACTCTATCAACTATCCAATCCTAATGTCCACTTCAAAAATAAAACTTTGCATGTCTAGTTCCAACTTCATGTCTTGCATAAAATTATCCTATTTCCTCTTGTTCACCCTTGTCACTCCCCAAACCTTCCTATAAAATCATTAATGATTGGATTTTATCTTTACAATTACCTATTTAGGTTTTTTCCACCTTGAACATAATTTTTTATCTCAAGGGTGTGGATTCACATGAAAATTCAATGATGGAAGATTAGGGTGACCATGCTACCATTAATGTAGTATTTGATTTTTTAGCTCCTAATGATATTATTTACTATTCCTAATTATTTATCTTACAAATTTTATGGGTTTTACCTTGCACTACACTCCAAAGCTATGATGTCCACTTCTTCATTGAAATTTTGTAAGAAAAATGTTGTAGAGCTACTTGCTTTGCTACATGATCCAAGAGGCCATTAATGGGCTCCAAATAGACACAATTAGTGAGAAGATGACTTTTGAACACCTCCTACTATTGGCATACTCCTCTGAAGTATTATTTGTGTACAAGGTGTATGGTTGTTAATACAAAAGGTATGGTTTTAGGTGTATGGCCATGTGATAGTGATGTAAGCAAGTACAAATGATCTCTATAGTTTTAGATGATTACATTTCTTCCCCAACATTGCTTATTGGTGTTGACTAATATATATTTACATATTTTCACTATTGAAAATGGATGTAAATAAGGTTTTAGAGAAAAACACAATAATGAGTGGGTGATGGATCATTGGGTTTTTGTTTCTAGCCATAATTTAAAGGAATTTTGTATTGTAAGTTTTTGGGTTCCATCCCAAAGGTTGAAATATCACATCATAATCCTAGAGGAACAATTTGAATGCGTAGATTCAACATATTTTCAAATGTCACCATGAGAATTATTTATGTATTTGAAGACCTTAATGATATTTCTAACCACATTCATTGGTTTGATTGTTAGTTTCAACTAATTTTTCATTTATAACCTGAAATAAAATCCCAATAAAGCTTTTACAAGGTATCTTATCAAACTAGCACATGAAATGTATGGATTTGTTTCTAGATAACTAAGTTTTGTTCATCTAGATGTTTTACAATTTCATTTACCTACTTTTTTGCATACATAGATCCTAGCTTATATGTGGAATTGAAAGGTATAGTCTTCATTGTTATCTTCATTGAGTTATCATAGAGTAGATTTTAGTCATTGTATCCTTTAGTTTATGGAACTTGAGATTCTATTTCCCAACTGGCTAGAGGAACTCATCTACTTCCTTCTCAACCTCTCATTGCACTAACACACTCAAACAACTAAATTAAGCTTCATTTCAAAAAGTTTTGATTTCATTATACTTATTTCCATGTCTAGATGTGTGAGAAACAATTAGGGTTGCTAAAGACACTTTTTTAGATATTTTACATGGTATTTTATTTTCTTTATGAAGGTGGAAAATCCTTGTATTTTCAAATTAACATATATTCATTTAGTGATTGATAAAGGCCGCTGCAATCTTCATCATTTAATTATAAATGTCAATCCAAAGTGGTGTCCATGGAAATATGCAAGAGGGACAATAAATCATTTGCATGACATTTTTTTTCTACAAACATAATTGAAAGACAATGCATAAAAAAGATTGTTGAAAACAAATCTAATCTAAGAGCTTGTAAATGAAAATGCTGGAATCAAATCTATCTTAAAAAATTTGTAAAGGGAAATACTGGAAAGAAATTGTTAGAATCAAATCTATTCTAAGAAACTTGTAAAGGGAAATAATAGAAATGTAATTACTGAAAATGGAATTACTACTAGGAAATGAAACCACAAACAACTATTGTTGCTAAAATACTAAACTATATTATTTCATCAAACTCTTCCCCATTTGATTCCTTGATTATAATGCATTTATAGAATTCTAAAAGATGGGCCTCAAAGCTATTCAACAACTTGCTAGAAAATATGAACATGTGTGGAGAAAGAGAAGATAAGACTTCACTCCATTTTGCTGAGTCAATCTCTTTTGGTCGTCCAAAATAATAATCCCTACATTTTAGCCCTTTAAATTGCTCCAAAAAGGTGTTAGAGTGTTGAAGAAGCCTTCTTTTGACCTCTTCTATCATTAAAACTCTTAAATATGCTGCTATACGCTCTCAACTGCTCATAAACTGGGTTGAACAACCCCCTAGATATTTGCAACTATCCATATATTCTCTCAACTTCTATCCAAGTCACTCCAATTTACTTTAATGCTTGAAACTATTGTCCCTTGAATGCTCAACCTCTTCATAAATGCTATCATACTTAGTTTTAGAAATTCTAGAGCATAGAAGCAAACGAATGAACAAATTCCAAAAATTTTGGAGCATGGAAGCAAACAAATTCTGGCGCATGGACTGGAGAAGTTTTATCTCAAACCATGAATTTAGTTTTTGTGAAATTTAATGGGTTTTTTCACCTTCTTGTCTCCTAATTTCTATCCAAAAATCTCAAGAACCCAGATCGTAATTTTTAATATATGATGAAATCTCGACTGCACTTTCCTCATTATTCAAGCAACACACTTTTTTGTTTCTCTTTGATTGAAAAAAAAGTAATTTAGATGATAGATGAGACATTAGATGGGATATTTTTTTGTCTCATCATCTCCCCCACACCTAAAATGTTGTAGGTCCTCCTGCAACTCATAGTGAGTTTCAAGAGCCATTTTTTTCATTTTTATTGCAATTGTTTTGGAGATTTTCTAAGAGGTGCATTGAAGATATTCTGAATTACTCTAGAGCTATCTAGAGCTTGCTTTCTTTTCTTCATGGTTGGTTCTAAGAGATCTATAATGTCTTCAAATTCTAAAATAAATCTGTAAAATATCTTGGGAGCAACAACTTTTATCGAGAAATGCATGTTTTTGAGCTTTAGAGAAGAAGACATAGCATGTGTAAACACTTATTTGTAGAAAAGAAACCTACTCTATCCTAATATACTTATTGATGTAGAGATAGGTTACACAAAACCATTAATTGGTTGTGAAAAATAACATCCTTTTCTCAAAGGATGGATCCATGTATTTAACTTTTTGAAAGAAGAGGAAAACAATGAGAAGAAGATGGCTAAATATTTGAACTTTGATGCTCCTCCTTCCTTTGAAATGGCATCCTTCTCCATAATTTATGATTCTAGTAGATGCATGGGTTGATTGGAAAGATCTTGCAATCCTTCATCACATTTTGCTGCATGAATGACTAGTGCAACTCCTTATCCTTCAAATATCTGATCGAGCAACCCTCCTTGGACTTTGAAGGTGTCCAAACAATAATCTTTTTCTTGTCGGGGCTTGAAGTCATGGTCTTCTAGTTGAGGAATTTTCACAAGAGCTGTCACCTTTGCATGGAAGAACCTCATCCTTTAGATTTGTTGTTTTGGGAGGGAGGTTTCTAAAATAATAAAATAGAGAATTTCTAAAATAATAAACCTAAAAAGCTTGCCAAACTATTTTTTTTTTGACCTGCTGTCACTAGATCATCAACAACTCCCTAATGACACCTATCCCCAATAACGACGTAAAAAATTATGAAGGTCACTGCAATCCTCATCATTTAATTATAAATGTCAATCCAAGGTAGTGTTCATGGCAATATGCAAGAGGGAGAAGAAATCATTTGCATGACATTCTTTTTCTACAAACATAATTGAAAGACAATGCATGAAAAATATTGTTGGAAAAAAATCTAATCTAAGAGATTGTAAATGAAAATGCTAGAATCAAATCTATCTTAAGAAACTTGTAAAGGGAAATACTAGAAAGAAATTGTTGGAATCAAATCTATCCTAAGAAACTTGTGAAGAGAAATA
>VDFB02048328.1:354268-413430 GCA_007258455.2 Sequoia sempervirens
TATATAGATATTACACACACATATACACACGTGTTGAATCTATCACCATACAAGTTGATGTATGTATATACATGTATATATGTGTGTATAATATCTATATATTTTTTTATATGGAAGTGCACATATCATACCCTATTAATATCTATATATATTTTTTATATGGAAGTGCTTTCCCTATTAATCACGAAAATGTAGATAGATTCTTGACTAATATGACGCGTAGGAAGAATTTCCTCTCAGTTTGAATTCGTAATGACATAACACATTGAAAACTAATCCTCCTTTAGAATTTTGGCACACAAAATGCATCAAAAAAATTCCCTGCAGCTGAAATCATCATGAAAATGCTTCATCTAACATGGAATCATCGTGAAAACGACACGTCAGAGATGGAATCGCTAGGATTCGTCGGTGGTTCAACATGATTCCAACAGGGAAGTTGCAAACCCTACCCAAATCTGCAAGCGTATCGTTTCAGAATCTGATTTCGACACAGTTCGTACCCGAAATCAGCCTAATTTTTTCTTTATTCGGTAACATAGTCTACAACTATTTTGTTAAACATCGTGAGAAAATTTAATGGTGCATTGTATTTAACAAGCAAAACATCATGTCATTTACATGATTGAAATACAACTGACACGATCAGAATGATAAAGATAGGAAGTATGCAGAGAGTGAGATCACCAAAGGTTTTAGGTAGGTACCACTGTATCCTGATCGTTTAAGTAGCTTATAATACCAAATAATATATAAGTAAATTTTACATTCCAAAAAATCTATTGTTGCCTACTGGAGGACTTAGGTAGATAGTTGTATACTATGCTTTAATCTGAGGATTAAACACATTTAGCTCTTTTTACCAGGGAGCTATCTATTCATGGATGGAATTTGTTGATGGATAAGCAACTCCTCATCCAAGCACATCTTTTTTTAATCTCTTTCCATCTATTTAATTCCGACGTTGGAGAAAAATAGAGCTCGGCTTCAGGTAATGCATAGAGGATTGGGAGACTTTGCTCCCCAGTACACATCAAGAAACATCATAAACATACATGAAAAGCTGTTTGAAGTTGGTCCATCACTTGGTTTCTTGCAATCTGTTTGTTTTGGGTATTGAGCTATAAGTAACTTAAGCTTACTCGACTTCCTTTGAGGATCACTCAAGTCAGGATATATCCATAAATCCTTGTCCAGGCAACCTTCTTGGGAAAGCTTTTGGGAATTTATTATAGACCTGTGAGCAAAAGGGATACTTGTTACATTTTTATTTTGTTTCATTGGAAATCCAACTGGCTGCCGTCGAACATAATATCTTTGTAATGCTTTATTTTTTATCACTTAACCTTTTTTTTCTTTCTGTACTTAACTTCTACAGGCCTTAGGCTCTTGCATGAAATAATGTTGTATTATAGTTAACATCTTTTTGACTGCTTTCTAGTCCTTTTAGATTGTAACATAACTTATTTCCTTTTCTTCTCTCCTTCTGTACCTAAAAAAATTATAAATGCCTTCCTTTTTGAAAATGCAATGCATTTTGCAGCACATGATTAAAAAACATTAGTTTATGTAACTTCTGGTGAATACTTTCAAACAGATTTCAGATCCAGGTGTAATTGAAGACATGGTAGACAAAATATTAGCAGAGAACCCCAAGCAACTGGAGCAATATCGTGGTGGTAAGACAAAGTTACAAGGTTTCTTTGTCGGTCAGGTACGCATTATTACCCTGGATTGTAGCATTTCAGCTTCTTTCCTAGTGGGAACATATTTTAAAAGGCTTCTCTCCCTGTCCCTTACTACTTCTCCACTTCCCTCTCTTCCTCTCTCCGAGATGGTTTTAAATATATTTTGACAACGCCTGTGTCTTTGAAGCTCCCAATCATTTGGTTTCACTCAATTTCATTGGGTTCTTATTAGGACCATAGTTTAAAGATGGCGAAGTCAGGAAAAATTGAACAGAATCAAAAGTTTACTCTTTGTACAACTGTTTAATGTGTCAGAATGCCTTTGTTGTCACGAAAAGAATGTAGTCTGTTTCTTCTCCTCACTTGTTAGTAAATGCAGAGCTCTATACTGAGATATCTAAATACATTGGAATTAGTTGTTGCTGCTTTTATGAACATGACTTGTCTTTCTCATTTTGAATACAATTTTAGAAGTGCACTTTCTAACCATGATGCTATCATTGAATTGTGTTCAATGCAGAAAAAGATCACCACACTGAGCAACTATTAGGCTTGGCATGTAGTACATATTGATTATATTTCATAATCACCATGTTTGAAATTGACAGACTCATTAAATTAAAGATATTAAATTTCTACAGTTCATATTGTTAATTAGTGTGTGTTTTTTGGATTTTACTGTGTATAATTTGTTTGCATCAATGTTTCGGAACACACTCCATGATCCATCATCAGAATCTCAGATAAAACTTCCAAACATTAAATTACTACAATGAATTTGCATTAAAATTCCTATCCATTTGTATTAAACTCCCAAGCATAAAATTATTACAATAAATTTGTAAATCACAAATCTAATGACCTATAATTACATATGCACCTTAACTCACTGAATTTACTTCATCTTGCGTTCTTCCCATTGGTGTATGTTTTGGTCCTCCTCATTTCCTGAATCACCTCTTCTATATTTCTTTCTTTCTTCCTCTTGTTCACCTACCATTATTCGATGTTATAGCAATGTGAATGTAGATAATTTTTTTTACAATCCTAGGATACATTTCCCTTTCCCCGCACTTCTAGACACTAAATATTTATTATTGCGAGTGCATGATATTAGTGCAGGTAATCATGATGGTTGGAAATGGAAATGAATTCTTTTATAGTCCACGATACAGGATGATCTGTTTTTTGATCTACAGATTGTTATAAACTTTAACTTTATAACGATTTGTCATATATATTCAGCATGTCAAACTCATAACTGACCACCAATGTAATAGGAAACTCACATGATCAATTTGAGCCACAACTCCTTTGTAGATGTCTATATCCGTGTCTAGAATGCTCAGTAGATTTCCTTACAGAAATTTTCATTGTGGCATGTGATAGGCATCAATGTACTAAGTACTCAAGTGTTCCATAAAATAACAACCATTTACATCAGCCATAGTCACAATAAACATTTATAATCACTAATTGAAAAATATATTTAGGCTAGAGGTCAAGAGATAATGCCGGTTCTAAAATAGAACTTAAAGAGGGTGGATACATGTTTGAACAATACTTGATTGCTGCTTGAAACCACTCTTAATTAGGCTACTTCTTCTCATGCAGGTTTCTGGGGCTAATTGCAAGTCATTGCATACTTGCTTTGATTTCATTTTGGAGGCAACTAGTGCAAATATGCAGCCTGTAGATTTACATCAATTATTACTAGCATCTAGGGCATCAAGAATGAAATAAGATGTTTTATAGGATCAGTTTCTATAATCAGTCATTAGTTCCCTAGAAGTTATGCAGAAAATAAGATCAAAATTTATGTAAAAACCCCACAATTTATTTTGTTTTCGTAATGTTGCTTAAACTTACCATATCAATCTCATGTAAACAGTCTTAATTTAATTACATGAGGAGAGAAAGAATTGAAACTCCAACTGAGGAGAGAAAGAATTGAAACTCCAACTAAAAATCCAAAATGGTGAGTACAATGAGGCATTTATACAAGCCTTGTGCATGGCACATCCAATGGTCTATGATGTTATTGATATGATTAATTAACCTTGTGGGAAGTGAGAGGTCTCTGAGGTTAATGAATTGTTTGTTTTCATTCTGTATTTTTTCCCAGATGCCTCCAAATATAGGCTATCTCTAAATATTGCTTTTCAAAATAAATTCTACTGTCTTTTTGTGGTCAATATGTTCTTCTGTAACTAATTTGGTTTTATAAATCCTTCATAACCACATGTGAATTTGTAATCTTATTCATGAAACTTTAAACTGTAAAAATACATTTGCATATTAAGGTATTTTTTGTTATGTGGAGATGCATTCCCACCCCTTGGTCCCATGACCCCATACCATTATTCCCCGTCCCATCCTCATGCTATTTTCCTAATCCCACATTGTTCTTAGAATTAAAGATACTTCTAGGTGTTCCCTTTGTCCACCCCCATGTTTCTCATTCTCCTCCAAAAAGGGACTTGGTGAAAAATAATTGTTAGCTAAATATATTTTAAAATTAACTAGAAAAAAAATCAATGTGTGTAAGCTTTAACTTGTAAGTTGCAATAAAGACTACTTGTTATTTCTTTTATATTTAAGAAATTCTTTCATGTAAATTATTGCTGCTAATCCATGACCATGGTAAGTTATTATTGAAGTTAGTTAAATGATGTCCAAAGATTAATATTAGCAACTCAAATTGAAAAATGAATGTTGTCACATTTTCTTGACATTGGCATTTTCTTTGGATTGGAATTATTTTCTCATACTATTTCCAACAGTTTTATTTAAGAATCATCTTTGGTATCTAAGACTCTATAAGAAAAATGGTGAACAACCATAAACCACAAACCTCTAAATTTCATTTTCCATTGACAAGGATCTTCAATTGCTACTGGATATTTTTCATCTCAAATTGCCATCATGACATGCAATGAGATATCTTGCATGGTGCGAAGAAAAAGATAAAGTAGAATTCCTGACTTGATCCATTGATTTTGTATGTCTATTTAATAATATACCAACGTTAGCATTAGGTCTCCCACTTTCATTTGTGCATCTTCCCTTTACATGGGACCTCATTAATTGACTTGTTCTCAAAATGGTGGACTTTTTGGCATAAGCTGATACTCACACGGAAGCATCAAAGCTATTTTATTTTATAATATTTCTATCTCCTTGTGATACATAAAACTTCATGAAGTCTTTCTTTTTTAAGTTCTATTTGATTATGATATTTGTGTTCAGCTCTTTTCCAACTTTCAACACCATTATTTGGACATGTTTTAATTTAATTTATTTGTTTTTATTGATCCAGATCAGGAAGGCTTCAAAAGTAAAGGTGAACCCAACATTGTTAAACAAGATATTATTGGACAAGCTAAATGCAGAACAGCGATATTAATGTTTGGAGTACATGTCCTGTGGGTGAATATATTTTAATTTGAACTTAGAATGGGAATTTAAGTTGTTCTGACAAAAAAATCGGTAGGTTTGTTTTGATTTTGTTTGAACACTGGGAAAATAAATTACTTAAATATTTTTTAAGCATATGTCAGCACACATGAGTTTCTGTTGGATAGGTAACAATTGGTCAGATAAGTCATATCTCAATTTTGTGTTAATTCATATTGATGCAATTCTATAGTGTCAAATAATGCCAACAAACAAATAGACATACATGAAGTCCAATAATAAAAGTAGCAAAGTGAGCAACTATATGTATAGAGTTCCATCTGTAAACAACTGTAGTTGAAATGGGAAAACTAGCATGTGATTCATGATGCACTAAAGTTTGGGTAGGCATTACCTCGTACTTGGTTACAAATGTACTTAATAGGATGAAATGGTTGTATTTGAAATAATAAAATGATCATAGGGGCATTTTCCTTTTCATATGCTTAACATATGTGTGTATGTTTATGCATTATACAGTAATCAACAATCACACTTATGTAGCTATGAACAAGCAAATAATTTATACCTTATAGGACCTTGTCAATCATAGTTCTATTCTAATGTGCCTAAATCTCTTTGGGAGAATGAAGATGATTGCGGGGTTATGTTTCTTTATATAAAAATATTATACAAAAAACATATTAACAAAAGTAGATATTAAAATAAAATTGATATAAGATAAAAGAGGTGATTCTTCAAGGCTTGTATCTCTAACTCTATCTAAATCATATAGATTATGACGAGAAGGTGTTGAAACTATGGGTTAATAAGAAATGAAGACGTTTACAAGAAAATACATGAAGAAATGGTTAAAAAATAAAATTGGTTAAACAAAAAAGTTACATAACAATTTGATAGCAAAGACAACCTAGGGAGGATATTTAGTGTAGATTAGACTTGGATCCACACCTTTGAATAAAACAACACATAAGTCGTGACAACTTGAAAAAGGCCAACTTAGAGAAACCTCTATTCAAAGATTATTTTATGTGAATGTGGAAAAGTTCTCTCACCAATATGGTGAATATGTAATAAGAATAAAGAAGATTGTCACATTATATATACATGTGGGATTTAAATCATCATGGAAATAAAACGTCAAGAGTAGATTCTTATTAGAATATGATTGTGAAAGGATTCAAAAAATATAATCCTTTATTTAGACCAACTTATGTGTACAAAGCTTCAAGACTTAACTTACATATACAAGTAGGATAGGTAGTTGTGAAACTATGATGCCCAATGGACTAACCCTTACTATTTGGACTTTTTGTGAACCAACTTACACCTATTATCAAGTTAGGCCAATTAATTGTAAAATTCTATTTGATAGAATGAAAAATTGACCTATTACCATTCTCTCTATGAACAAAGCTAATTAAGTTAGGTGGTTTCTTGTATAGATGGATAGATCAAGAATTTGTGTGATTCAATCTCTATCAAATATATTTTATTTACTCTATTTATCTGGCTTGATCTATGATTAGTATTATATATAATTCAAAAATCCAAGCTCCTAGATCTAAGATCTATATTATCTTTTTCCCTTGCCCAAATAGTCTAGTTGGTGTTTGCTTTATTGAAGCTTAGATTCATTTGCTCTCCTCTCCTCAAGCGTCCCCTTTTCACTATTAATACCTTGTATCAAGAATGAAACTCAAAAAAAAAAATGTGTAACAATAGCTTAGTGTGTGCTTCCTTGCTTTGATTGAAACATGGGACCCTTTCATCTCCCCTCCTTTCTTCCATTAATGTTGAAGGAGAGAGGCTAGTGATTTAGCTGATGGTGAAATGACTAGTGATGTGATGTGGAATTGTATTAAAATGCATGAAACACTAATTTTACAATAAATCACTCAATTATACTTAAATTCCTCTAAAATATGGACTTTCTAGCTACTCTAATATTTTATTTAAAAACCCTTTAAAATTTTGACAAAAATTCACAAAATCTGGGAGATATGTGTTTCACAAAATGACCTCCAAAATTGAAAAAAAATGCCTTGTCACGGTGCCAGGATCATGCTCTGATACCACTTGTAATGAAATAATTTGCAAGATAGAAGAATATGATAGGAAATATGTTGAAAATACTTGAGAATAACAAGCCACTTTGAGGGGGAAAACATCCAAATATCTCCAATGAGAATACAATTCACAATAAATTAATAATGAAATAAGATTCACTACCTCCTATATATACCTATTTATGCCTAGGATATCAACCAAGCTAGTTTAGATAACCTTGTATAAGCCCTAGTATGACCTAATAAACTAAATAACAATATAATAATGACAATATGACTTAATTAAGAGTTAAGATAGCCACAAGTCAACTAATCATAACCCAATGCACTCTAATATTAAGGGTGTATCACCTAAAGAGGTAGATAGATAGATAGTTGAGAGAGTTTTGAAGAATATATAAAAACCTCTACCTCAATCATTGAGGAGGTCTATTCGGCAAAAAACAACAACCAAAAAGTTATATTCTCTTTGATTGGAGATATATTTTTGTTAGTAAGATCGATAAGCCCAAGACTATAAAGGAAACTAAGGGTATGAATGACAAAGTCTTGGAAGGTGGAAATGGAGGAGGAGATGGTTTCTTTGAAGAAAACAACACATGGGACTTGGTACCTTTTCTTTATGGAAAAAATATTGTTGGATGCAAAGCGGTGTTCAAAAGGAAAATAAGGTTTAATGGTAGTGTTGAGAAGTATGATAAGATTAGTTGCAAAGGGCCATACCCAAGTCGAGGGAATAAATCATGGTGATATTTTCTCCCCAATAGAAAATCCAACAACCATTCAATTATTGTCTCTTGAGGTAGTATATGATCTTGAGGTTGAGAAAATGGATGTGAAGACATCATTCCTTCATGGTGATTTTGAGGAAGAGATTTATATGATACAACAAAAGAACTACACTAAGAAAGATAAAGAACATTTGGTTTGTAAGTTGAAGAAATATTTATATGGGCTTAAATAATCTCCTAGGATGTGATACCAAAAGTTTGACTGGTTTGTGTTAAGTTTAAGATTTCTAAGATCTAAATCGAAACATTACATTTTCTATAAGATGGATGCTTGTTGCATTCTCATTATTGTATTATATATTAATGAAATGCTATTTATGGTAATAGGAAAGGTTTGATTTGTGATTTGAAGTCTTATATTTGAGCATAGTTTGAGATGAATGACTTGGGGAAAACTAGATACATCTTGGAAATGAAGATCATAAGAGTTAGAGTGAACAAAAAAAATGGTTGGGCTATAGTAAGTATATGAACTCAAATGTTGGAGAGGTTTAACATGATAGATTGCAAGCCATTGTGTGTTCCAATTACAATGGTGACAAAGTTATTTTTTGAGTAGTACCCAATTTCTCCTAGTGAGATGGAGGATATTAGTAGATTAAGTTATACTATTGCAATTAAGAATTTAATCTATGATATGGTTTATATACAAGACCAAACATTCTCCAAGTTGTGTGAGTCCTTAGCTGATTTATAGCTAATCCTAGATGAGTATATTGGGATGTAGTGAAGAGGGTATTCAAGTATTTTTTAGGCACCTCTTAGTATTCCTTACACTATCATGGTCATCCTACAAGGGATAAAAATTTAGTTCATATTCATGTGTTTATAGATTTAGATTCCATGCTAGAGATATCAACTATAAAAGATCCAATGGTGGATATGTTTTCATGTTTGGTGATGTAATAAATTGGATCAGTACATAATAGGTTGTGGATTATTTTTCCAATATAGAAGCAGAGTACATGGTAACAAATCACGCTTGTACAAAAACCATATGGCTTAAGAGATTATGTTTAGATGTTGGGCTAGAGACATGAGCCATCAATTCATTGTGATAGTTAAAGTACCATATGTCTGACAAAGAACCCAACCTTTCATATGAGGAAAAAGAATATTAATGTCCAATACCATTTTTTTTAGATATGACAGAGAATGGGAGGGTGATGCTAAAAAATTAACACTTTGAAGGATGTTGTAGATGCATTGATGAAGCTAGTGAGCACTAGAAACAAAAAGGTGGTGGTATGAGTCTATAGGTATCTCAACCCCTAAAAATTAGATAATGGTGTTGATACTATCTTTTCTCTTGCAAGGTTTTTGACAAGTGGGAGAATGTTGGACAAGGTGTCTCAAAATTGCTCCTAATGTTAATATTATAAAAAAGGTTGATTTTTGGATATAAAATGAAAAACTCAATTTTTGGACTACAAAGTTGGTTTTCAACCAAAATAAATATTTTTGGTTGTTTAACACCACCAATAGGGTTTCTTGTCGCATAGATCACTTAAATTTCTTTAATTATAAAATAATAGAACCAATCAACCGACCAAATTAAAAGTTATGTACTTCAAAAAAATTCATAGGAAATTTGTAAAATGTTGTTGGATTCATGAAATAGTTGTAAAGAGGAGTTACACCTGTTGACCAACTTATGGTGTTTTTTATGATATATAATAAGACATCTTTGATTGGGGGATAATTTGGGTGCCACTTTTTTGGTGATTCTAGCTCATGGATTTCTAATTATCATTTGATGGTTTTAGGTTTTATATCTCCTATATATGAGGTGCTTGAGATGGTGGTTGTGTGTGGAGTCTATTTTATAGATATTGCTAAGCTATCAAAATTCCTCTAAATATTTGTTTGGTGATACTCTTGTGAAGGCTTGCTCTATAAGTGTATTGCAACCATGGTTTACTAAATAATACATTGAGTTGCTTTGGAGTGCAGGGTTTTTCTCCCAAAAGAGTTTTCCCCATGTACACTTGTGTTATGGTATTTTATTTATTTTATGCTTAAATTATGTGTTTCTATTTTTTGTAATTGTTAAAATATTGAAATTTGCACACTGCTCTCCCCAAAATATTAGTGAAGGAAGCATTTCCATGTACCTTGCTTCCTTTCATTCACATGTATGAATAAGGATCAACAAATTATATGGTACAAAACTTTCCTTTGTGCCAAAATTTTACACATCTATGCAAGGTAGATGATGTGAATTTTATAGCATGTGATCATGGAGGTCCCAAAAGGCTACTATACTTTTGGGCTACATAAAACAATGTATCTAATGTGCACTATCCAACTTTGATTAGAAAAATGATGGTGTCAATACAAGATCTACCCACATTGTCAAATCCTCTATGGTATGCTTAGATGGTTGTATCTTTACCGTATCCATTTTCAATTACTTTAAACAATATTCTATGCATCAACTAAAATTGTTTAATGTATAATTTTCCATATTTGAACACAATGTGTAAAGGCAATACCCCAAGAATAACTTTCTCATTAGATATTCATTATAATCAAGTGATATATCATGAAGCTTCTTTAATAATGGAATCTATCAAATATGTGATCAATGTGTGAAGTAGTATCTATTGTAAATTACATCTTTTTTAATGCTTTTTACGTGATATCTTTGTAAAAGGTTGATATGCATACTAAGTCCTAAAGAGATATTTTAGCTTGTGTGTTGTGTAGTTGTTGGATAATTTCAAACTCCTTAGATTCTTTAGATACAAGTTGAGATGAAATAGGTAGATTAAGTGTGTAGTTTGCAAAATATGTTGTAGCAATATAACTTCTTGGCCTCTTTCTAGTCTTCTATGTGTATGTCCAACTATGTTATAATCACATGAATTAAGAGCATCATGAAAGTAAGGTACAATGGATACATAAGCATGCATAGAAGATGAATTATCATCAAAGAATAAAGTGCTCATGTAAATGCATTATCAAATTCATACTATCCTCATGTGGACCAAGGCTATACAAATGAGCAATCATAGCATGAATAAATCTATAAAAAGAAGTATACATCAAACAAGATAATTAAGCCATTACAAAACTTAATCACTCAAATGTAATTTAAACTCATTAATCACTAAAATCTCATCATTTGTATATTCATAATTAGCACGCATACATGATTTCACATGTAAAGAAGCATTTGTAGAACCATCACATAATAATTCTTCATGCTATGGATTATAATAACATCATGTGTAATGTAGGGTAAGGAAATGCAATATTAATAAGAGCTACATGGGAAGATAATGCTTTAACATCAATTGGTTAGTTATCATCATGTGAGGTATGACTATGCAAAAAATTGTTATAAGAATCCATAGATTCAATATGAGATGTAGAAAAGTGATTACCATCATACTCATCATGATGCATGAAATAAGGTGATTCATTAATTGTGCATGAACCTATAGATATAAGGGCTAGGATGCCATGTAAGAAAAGTAGCATTAATAATGTCATACATAGGTGAAGAAGGTGAATCATCATCTATGGCCATAATAATATATTTATCACTAAAATATGATAAGTCATTATTGGGCACATTCCTATCATTATCACAAGCCATAAAAGAGATGATATCAATATGAAACTCATGGGTAAGTGAGGTAACGATAGCTAAGAGGAAAGGAAGAGAGCTAACCAACTCATCAAGAAGGGAAAAACTAAAACATGATAAACTAACACCTTTATCATTGAAACATCCTTATTTGTAGCATACAATATCATAGTAGTATAAGGATGATGTTGTTTGTATTAAGCTACTATTTACCATGCAATCCTATGTATTATTCACGTGTCTCCAACACTCTTGGAAAAAGTCTTGGGACACATAGGGTGAATTAGAAATTAATTTATAATTTATATTCTCTTGGAATCTTGATATTAGTTGTCACTTGCATTCATGAAGGAGGTGGAGTTGGTAGTGGTGGTTATAAAGCTATTTTTAGCAAATCTCTCAACTTCGGCATGATAATTGAGTAGTGGAGCATCTTGAATGTTATTGGTGAGTCCTATATGATTTGGATAGTTATTTTGGAGCCCACCCTCAGACATGGGCCATTATGAAGGAGTTACAAGTCAAAAATATCATCTATTATTAGTATGAAGGTTATTTTTTCTATTTATTGGCAATTACATTTACTATTATTGGAAGAGCCTCTTCATTTTAGATGTGGGAGTTTTTGTATTTTACCATGGTTTGATGATACATTGTTTAGGAAAACATTTGTGGAATTCCTCTCCCTTTTCGCTATAAATTGGAGGCGGGAGATAATATTTGTATGAGACTATTTTACAAGTACATAGGTGATGATAGAGTGATATTATAATTTAGAGTGTTAGTGTGTGGATATATCTCTCATTTAAAAATTAGTACATACTTGTCCTTTTTCTTGTATCATGTATTTTTTTTCTTGAAAGGATTTCTCCACATAAATCTTGTGTCAGTTATGGTTTTCTTATTTATATTTGGTTGCTAATTTTTCAATCACATAATATTAATCATATGATAATCCCAATTAATTAAAGAATTTTCAAATTCATGTATACTTTTAAAATATTTTATCGCAATAGCTCCACCTTGTAAATCAACAAATTATGTCATAGAGGACATGAACATATCAAAATTAAAAATGCATGCATTCATATTAGCCAATGTGTTAGAATTGTGAAAAAAATAGATCAAAAAATGAACAAAGACACCTTCCACACAAGAGATCTACAAACAATATGTGCAATATTCCTCAACAAGGAAAATCTACAAAAGAACCTCAAGAATATTCAAGGAAAAAAAAGTTCTCAAAGGTTGAGATCTTGAGAGTTTAAGTCTCCAGATTAATAATACAATAAGACTTGAGTGCTATATAGGAGTAACCCTAAATGGTGCTCACTTCAATTAACAAAAAAACACTTAGTTAACTAAATAAAGAACTCCTAAGTTTAGCTTATGTGCATGAGAATAAATTAGACTAATAATTAATTAAAGATTAATTAATCATTAGCTAATGCATGATTACTCTAACACCCCCCCTTCAGACGAACTTAGGGAGTAGCTAAAAACCCTAAAAAGAATGCATGATGGATCTTGACAAACAAGGCCTGGTGAGGTACCCATGTACAATCAAAAGATCTCTCAAAACTAGAGAAAATGAGAAAACCATAGTGGGAGAAAAATTATCTCCAAAAGAGAGAAAGGTTATTGAAAGACTAAAGAAGCCTCCAAATCAAGGTGTGAAGGATTGAGAAGCCTCCAACCAAAAACAATGTCCCAAAAAGAGAGGAACATGTAGAACATCACAAAAGCATGAAGCTATAGACTACTATCGAAAGAAGACTAATATGGTGTTGGAATGAAGAACCTCCTCTGAAACAAACGATGATCAAGATCAAGATAACAAGAATCTACATGAGTTCCCTTAATGACACTTCTCGAATCATATGGAAAACAAAGGAAAACATCTAGAAATTGAAGATACAAATGTCAAGACCAAGGAGACTATAATCTACATGAGTTGCCCCAATGAAACTACTCGAAACAGATGGAAAAAAAAGGAAAATATATGAAAGTCGAAGATACAAGTGGTACATGAATCTACATGAGTGACCCCAACGACACTACTCAACATGCAAGATGCAAGTTGAAAATATAGGTATCAAATAGTCTAAAGATCACTAATCACAAGAGAGATAATAATCTACATGAGCGTCCCTAATGTCACTACTCGAATCAAATGGCAAACAAAGGTAGACATCTGGAACTCGAAGATACAAATGGCATAAGTACCAAAAGTCTCTCATCAAATGAAAATGAAAGGTCACCTCCAAAAAATAGGAATGCAAGAATGTCCATATGGTAAATGCTCCAACTCACTGAAATGCATGTAACTAGCCACTGATGTACGTTGCATCTGAAAGTACATAGGAACAAGAACTAGATGCATAGATCACTTCAACGCGAAACCAAGGAAGCATTAACACCAATAGTAGAAACCTCCCATAATGTTGAAAAGGGAGAGCCATGACAAGTACATTGAAACTGTGTGAAACCAAGAAGTGCATGTAGGAGAAACAACCTACAAATAAAAGGGTGTGCAAACTAAGGCACACACGCATGAGGCAAGAATCACTGGGATTCACTATTGTCATGGAAGAAACACTCACTTGAAAAAAGTATGATGGCAACCAAAGGAAAACATCAACCCCCCATGACACTTTATTTCATAGTGTGAGTACAAAAGATACAACAGGATGTGCAAAATCCCCAAAAATTATACACCAAAATTCAACACTTTATCTCAATGCATCTACAAAAGAGAATGTGCATGAAAAAGATTTCTACAGTGCCCAAATAGGACAAAATACTAGAAATACATATAGAACAACCAAAAACAAGTCATCCCACACAAATAAAAAGTTTTCAGGAGCTAAGACGTCCAAGTAATTCAACAAAGTGTGAAAACACAAAAAATTGAATAAAATGTACCTAGAGAACAATCTAGAAAAAGTACATGGATGGAAGTGAAGAACTTTGAAAGACGATTCCAATGTTGTTGGAATAAGGAAAAATGAAGAAACTAGTCAAAATTTATGAGCTCAAAACTTAAAACAACACCTCTGACTTCAACAAGTTGTAGAATGTTCCAACAACAAAAAAAGGTGATGAGACCCACACCACTAAAAAGCTAGAAGAACCAAATTTTTGATGATATATCGCTCATCAAAATTTGACATCATACACCCAAGTTATGGCCAAAAGAAAAAAAGACCCCCTTTAGGGCACAAAGGGGTCTTGAAGGGGCCCTTGCCAGCTAGCCATATAGATGATGTCATGTTGATGTCAACATTCATATAGATGATGCCATGCTAACATTAGCATGAATATCCGGGGAATATTCTTCTTGTCATTTGAAAAAAAATAGCCCCTAGGAATGGAAAATTGCCAATATATTCCTTTCAGTCCTCAGAATATTCTTTATACCCTCGCTGAAAACTTAGACCCATTGCTAGAAAAGTATGCAAGTATTGGAAAAAAAGTGCACCAAAAAAATTAATGGATTAGTCAGGAAAGAATTTCGATGTCAGTCGAGAAAAGTCGTTGCTGGAAAATAAAACTGGCTCGAAGAAGGTGCCTAACTATGCATAGAAGCTGCCAGGAAAATGAGAAACCCCCGTCGAAATTTGTCATGGAATTTCTTTGAAAGCTGGGGAAATCTTTGTTGGTCGGTGACAATATTAAACTAGCCAGTTGGTAGTTTAAAGTACCACCGCCATGGCAACACAATAGCACAACAGGAAATTAGCGGCGACTTTGGCGCTGGATTTTAGTGTATTTTGAGTACATGAGTTGGACAATTTGGGTGGTGTTAAAATCGACACAAACAGGCATGGTCAGTTTGGCGTTCGATTTTGCGCCGACTTTTCTGTCGTATTTAGCATCAGGATTAGCACCAAAAAATCATGGCACCTTCATTAGTGCGTAAATAGCATCGGGAAGTAATGACAGAAATGGTGCTAAAATTGGCACCCAATTTGGCTTTCGGTTTTGCTTCCATGTCTACTCCCACTTTTGCTTCTAGTTTTGTTTCCAATTTTGCATCTAGTTTTGCTTCCAGGTTTGCCTCCAAGTTTGCTTCTAATTTTGCTTCCAGGTTTGCTTCCAATTTTGCTTCCAATTTTGCTTTCGGTTTTTCTTTCGGTTTTCCTTCCACTTTTGCTTCCGGTTTTGCTTCCAGTTTTGCTTCTGGTTTTGCTTCCGATTTTGCTTCCAATTTTGCTTTCGGTTTTGCTTCTAGTTTTGCTTCTGGTTTTGCTTCCAAGTTTGCTTTCGATTTTTCTTCCATTTTTGCTTCTGATTTTTCTTCCAAGTTTGCTTCTAGTTTTTCTTTTAGTTTTGCTTCTAGGTTTGCTTCCCATTTTGCTCCCAGTTTTGCTCCCGGTTTTGCTTCCAGTTTTTCTTCCAGTTTTGCTTCCAAATTTGCTTCCAGTTTTGCTTCCAAGTTTGCTTCCAGTTTTGCTTCCAATTTTTCTTACAAGATTGCTTCTAGTTTGGCTTCCATTGTTGCTTCCTTTTTTGCTTCTAAAAATGCTTCTTGTTTTGCTTCCATTAATTAATTTAATATGTTTTATTTCAATTTAATTAGTTAAATATATCATGCCTCTTAAATAACTCATATGATTATAGAGTAAGTAATTTAATTATTTAACTCATATGATTAAATAATAATATAATTATTGTAACATGATCATCATCTATAATTAAAATAAGTGAATCAAATATCTATAATTTAATTGAATTTGACAATATCCATCATGAGCAGTAAATTAAAATCATCATACTTAATAAATATCCATCCAAAAATCATCGACCACTTTTAATATATATAAATTGACAAGTCAATACTGATAAGATCATCATTATATATAACTAAAACAAGTGAAAGTCAAATATGCCAGTACATCAAAAACATGTCAAAATGATACATGTCCAACAGTTGACATAAGTGAAAATGATACATGTACAAATGATATAAATAAAATTGATAAATTATGTAACTCAAATTGATACAAGTCAAGATGATACATGTCCAAATGATATAGTGAAAATGATACATGTCAATATGATACAACTCAACAATATAGTACAGTAGGCCGTGAAAATGATACATATGATAGTAATCATGAAAAGAGTCATCATAACGATATATCAACAATGATCCACGATGTAGTCTATATGATCATGAATGTCACTAGTTACTATCACCAACTGTCTCATCATCATCATCACCATCCTGATCATCATCATCGTCATCGTCGTCGTCGTCATCATTGTCATCGACCTCGATGTCTTCTGTATCTGTGTCATCATCATCCTCTGCCATGTGATCTATACTAGAAGAATGAATATTTTGTGGATCTATATCATGTTGAGGATCATCTTGATCTTCTGGAAGACCCGTGTTCTGCAAAAAAAAACATTTAAAATAAAAATTTATTATTTATTTCATAAAATAATTTATTTTTATATTATATATCTAATATTATAACATATGAGATGAAACCATTATCATATTACATCATATCAAAGTGCACATAGCATAATAAAATTTAAAAAAGTTACAGCTAATACTGGTGAGTCAGGACAAACTTCAGCTTTCAAAAACAAAGCCAATTAGGCTGGCAGACTTGTGGATCAGGCCAGCACATGGTGGAAGAGGAAGAAAGATGATTGGAACTCTGGAGGCTCACCATAATGGATTTCAGTATTCAACCATGAGAGCAGAAGAGAGAGTTGATATCATGTATCAAAACATTAAGCATTCATTCTTCCAGCCAGTGGAGAAGGAGATGATTACTTTGCTTCATTTTCATTTGCATAACCATATCACAGCATGGGAACCAAGAAGACCAAGGATGCTCAATTTTATGCGGATTTAATGGATGTGGTCCAAACTTTAGGAGGGGCAAGAAGGTCAACGTATGATCCTGATGAAATTGAGGAAGAACAACAAGAGAGGGATAGGAAAAATAAAATCAATACAGAGTCTCAAGGATTCGTCAAGCAAGTAAGAGAGCTATGGGAGTAGCCTCATCTAAAATATTTTGAACTAGAGTTTACTATACCATTTAGAGAGCTTGGTTTTCATGGAGTTCCTTTCAAAGCCTTTGCTTTTATTGTTCCTATGGCAAATTGTTTGATAGAGTTGGTGGAATTACCTTTCTTAGTAATCACTATTAGTGAGATTGAGATTGTTAACCTTGAGAGAGTATGACTTGGGAAAAAGGCATTTGATATGGCTATTGTTTTCAAAGACTTCAAGCCGGGATGTACTCTTACATTGACGCCATTCCTCAATCTTCACTTGATGGCATCAAGGAATGGTTGAACTCCATGGATATAAAGTATTATGAAAGCAAAATGAACTTGAATTGGCGGCCAATTTTGAAGAATATTACTGATGATCCAGATAAATTTATTGAAGATGGTGGTTGGGAATTTTTGAATATGGAAGCTAGTGATTATGATTCTGGTAATTCAAAAGAGTCAAATCTAGGATATGAACCCTCTGATGTAGAAGAGGAATCAGAATCAGATTTCATGTAGCCACCATCAAGAGTGTTACAAGCCAACAAGATGGAGGTAATTTTATATAAGGATAATTTTCAATGTTGCAGGTATCATCTTTAATCCAACTACAATGGAAACATTGAAATTCCCTAGCAAGTATTTATGTTAAGGAAATTTCCTTTAGATGCAAGGATTCAAAGCACATCAACCATGTGGTAAAAATGATTAAATCCCAAATATGATTTGTAGCAATGAAAGAGTCTGAAAAGGTAGAGAGAGCTACACTGGTGACTCAAGAGAAACTTCAGCTTTCAAAAATAAAGCCAATTAGGCTGGAAAACATGTGGATCAAGCCAACATTTGGTGGAAGAGGATGAAAGATGACTAGAACTCTGGAGGCCCACCATAATGGATTTTGGTATTCAACCATGAGAGTAGAAGAGAGAGTTGATATCATGTATCAAAACATTAAGCATGCATTCTTCCAACCAGTAGAGAAGGAGACGATTACTTTGCTTCATTTTCATTTGCATAACCATATCATGGTGTGGGAACCAAGAAGACCAAGGATGTCCAGTTTTATGTGTAGGTAATGGATGTGGTCCAAACTTTAGGAGGGGAGATCCTGATGTATTCCAAGAGGCATAAAGTCGAATGAATTAAGTTCACCTACATGTCTGCCAAAGTTTACTTCCAATTTTTATGACTATTTTTCTTGACTGTTAGAGAAGAAACTTCAGCTTTCAAAAACAAAGCCAATTAGGTTGGCAGACGTGTGGATCAGGCCAACATTTGGTGGAAGAGGATGAAAGATGACTAGAACTCTGGAGGCCCACCATAATGGATTTAGGTATTCAACCATGAGAACAGAAGAGAGAGTTGATATCATGTATGAAAACATTAAGCATGCATTATTCCAGCCAGCAAAGAAGGAGATGATTACTTTGCTTCATTTTCATTTGCATAACCATATCATGTCGTGGGAACCAAGAAGACCAAGGATGTCCAATTTTATGTGGAGGTTATGGATGTGGTCCAAAATTTAGGAGGGAAGATCCTAATGTCTACCAAGAGGCATAAAGTCAGATGAATTAAGTTCACCGACATGTCTGCCAAAGTTTACTTCCAATTTTTATGACTGTTTTTCTTGACTATCAGAGAAGAAACTTCGGCTTTCAAAAACAAAGCCAATTAGGTTGACAGACATGTGGATCAGGCCAACATTTGGTGGAAGAGGATGAAATATGACTGGAACTCTGGAGGCCCACTATAATGGATTTCGATATTCAACCATGAGAGTAGAAGAGAGAGTTGATATCATGTATGAAAACATTAAGCATGCATTCTTCCAGCCAACGAAGAAGGTGATGATTACTTTGCTTCATTTTCATTTGCATAACCATGTCATGGCGTGGGAACCAAGAAGACCAAACATGTCCAGTTTTACGTGGAGGTAATGGATGTGGTCCAAAATTTAGGAGAGATCCTGATGTATGACAAGACGTATAAAGTCAGATGAATTAAGTTCACCTACATGTCTGCCAAAGTTTACTTCCAATTTTTATGACTATTTTTCTTGACTATCAAAGAAGAAACTTCAGCTTTCAAAAACAAAGCCAATTAGGCTGGCAAACGTGTGGATTAGGCCAGCATTTGGTGGAAGAGGATGAAAGATGACTGGAACTCTAGAGGCCCACCATAATGGATTTCAGTATTCAACCATGAGAGCAAAAGAGAGAGCTGATATCATGTATGAAAACATTAAGCATGCATTCTTCCAGCCAACGAAGAAGGAGATGATTACTTTGCTTCATTTTCATTTGCATAACTTTATCATGGCGTGGAAAACAAGAAGACCAAGGATGTCCAGTTTTACATGGAGGTAAAGGATGTGGTCCAAAGTTTAGGATGAGAGATCCTGATGTCTACCAAGAGGCATAAAGTTAGATGAATTAAGTTCACCTATATGTTTTCCAAAGTTTACTTCCAATTTTTATGATTGTTTTTCTTGACTATCAAAGTTTACTTACAAATTTGAAATTTATTTTTGGTCATTATGATGAGGATATATTCAGCCAATGTGTAAGCACCTTTTTTTTGTATCACAAGCATCTGTGCATTGCAAGAATTCTGATTATCTATGGTCTACAGCTATGTCATCTCACTTATTGGATCTTTTATTTCATTGTTTTCTATGGCCTTCTCTGTTTGAGGTAGCACTTGACAATCCTACCTCCTTTCCTTAGCTAAGAAGTGGATTTGAATTTGGAAATACTACACTTTAAAACTAGCTATGGTTTAAGGAGAGCTATTCTAGCTTTGTTGTTGACACCCTCAATCTTCAACAAGGACTTAGATGCATGAACTAAAATGCAAGCTTTCAAACTTAGATTTGAATGTGCATAATTTGATTGATAATGGTCTTCACAGGCAATTGTCTTTACATGACTATTCTAGATTGTCAATACGTGTAATAGTGATTATATCCTTATCAAGTTTGGCTACCCTTACTCAGAATGCCTTGGCCTTTGGACTTGATACAAAGTTGTGTATTGTTATTCCATATTTGTAACATGTAGGAAATTTAAGGGGTACAACATATAGAAATCCAATACTATCTTCCAAGGAAAACTTACAGATGGTGTATCAAGAACAACAAAAAATGCTTTTATTAGGTTTAATACTTTCTTCCCCCACGTTGTTGATATTTTCCCCAAAACATGTTTTTTTATTATTTCAACACATCTCAAAATTCAATGTATTGATTAACATTTGTTACGCATTTCAACTTTTTATGCAAATGATGCATATATGTTAACTCAATCAGTGTTGTTACTTTGGTAGTTTGAATTCTTTGACAACTAACCATTATGCATTTCACCTACATCCTTCTACTATTAATTCATGCACATAAACAGTCATCTTGTAATCATAAGATTTGAGCTCTATTTACTCATCCTACGGATCAATAAACAACTCAACACAAGAGATGCAAATTGACATATTAACACAACAATATCCAACTAAGTTATTGAAACTCAACTATTGATACCTCATTCTCCATCCAGATTACAAAATTGTTCCACTTTTTGTTTTGTAACATATTCTTTTCAAATTGCTTTGGATGGCGGCCATATTTCTCCCCCTATCAAAACATGGCACATGGACTACTTAAACTAATTAATATGCAATCATTTACTTTTTCCAAGGAAATAAAAAATATATATCATTTAACATATTAAATATACTTACAAATGTACAGATCAAGGCATGTAAACCTTTTTTGCCACTGCGATGTGTGGCACGAAGTTTCTCAAGCCTAGCCTTGGAGGCCTTGTCTTGAAACATATACTAATTCAATTTAACTATGCACAAATAAAATTTAAATATCGTTTAATAAATTTGATATAATCTTATGAGCAAATTCAAATACCTATGTACTCTCCTCACCGGACTTCCTCTGTGTATCAGACTTCTCATATGCTTTTACAAGCTCTTTCTATACTTTCACACTTACTTCAATTGGCCTTCTTTTATGCCTTAGCTCAAGAGGGATTTTTTTATCTTCTTTGTTTGGTTGCACCAAAATCTCTTGCAGTTTTGAGAAATTTGTAGCTTTATCTTCTTTACAGACCAACCTATGCGAAAATCAGTCTCCATGTCATGGATAACTACTTTTTTCAGTTGCATGGGTATATGTGAGAATGGAAAATGTAGATGGTCTTTGAACCGTTGAAGGCATGATTCCTTCAACCTATTCACAAATGTTTTTCTAGCATCCATCATTCGGACTTCCCCTGAAACCACCTTGTATTCTATCTTCGTATTATAGCTACCAATGCAAGATTGATAACATGGCGTGGTGGAAGAAGTCTATGTCCCAGGAATGGCTGGGACATTGGAAGTCTATGCTCCCTGTTCCACATTCTTAGAGTTTACTATCACTGATTTCCTCTTGGATATTTTGTTTGATCCAGAACTGGTTGGGGAATCTATTGATTCCCTTTGACACAATTGATTTATTTGCAATGTTTGAGGGACGTTACCAGATTATTTTTATGTGTATCTAGCAAGTGTTGTCCAGTCCACATTAACCAATTTGTTCACTACCTCTACCCCCAATATGGAAGCCAATTCCTCTTTATCTTTGTCAGTCTCATGTCCTATATATATATATATATATATTCTTCTTTTAAATTTAGAAATAAAAAACTAAAAACTACAATTCCTCTTTATCTTTGTCAGTCTCATGTGCCTATATATATATATATATAAAAAAATTAGATTTCTTCTTTTAAATTTTGAAATAAAAAACTAAAAAATAAAATTCAAAGAAACAATGGAAACATTTACAAATCTATAGATTGACAATGAATTGCCTCATTGTGGCCAGAGTCTGTTGACAATGCTCACTTCCTTCTATTGCTTGAAATTTTGAGGCGACCTAGGGAAAATTATTTTTTTCTAGTATGTGGAGGAAAACGAAGTACACACTGTCAGGTATGAAATTTTTCATCCAGTTTGTGGTATGAAAGTTTTGTTTTGTGGGCAAATATGTTCACTAGGTTTGC
The DNA here is from genome assembly GCA_007258455.2 of Sequoia sempervirens. Taxonomy (NCBI): domain Eukaryota; kingdom Viridiplantae; phylum Streptophyta; class Pinopsida; order Cupressales; family Cupressaceae; genus Sequoia; species Sequoia sempervirens. Next base: position 376,907 of record VDFB02048328.1, read on the forward strand.
TTAGTGTTGATAACCTAGGGAAAATATGTTTGTTGTGTTTGCTTAGTGTTGATAACCTTATATTGAAAACTTTCATAATGCAATCTTGCATGAATTTGTCATGGCATCGGTGACTATGGCATGACTAGGCAAAACCAAGTGGTTTCTACGTTTATTTTCAGCAGTTGCTCAACAGTGACATGTTCACTAGGTTTGCTTAGTGTTGATAACTTAGGGAAAATATGGTCGTTGGGTTTGCTTAGTATTGATAACCTTATCATGAAAATTCTTTCATAATGCAATCTTGCACGAATTTGTCATGGCATTGGTGACTATGGCGCGACTAGGATAAACCAAGTGGTTTCTACGTTTATTTTCAACAGTTGCTCAACAGTGACCAACCCAATTCCAAGATTTTCCAAGCAGTTCACTATTTCCTTGATACCCAAGCTAGGGAAAGAATACAAAGGCATCCTGGCTTTGTGCTATAATATTTTAAGCCAAAGCTCAAATGGGTAGGGTAAATTTTTTTGTTGGTTTCTCAAAGGTTTTACAATTTATAATGATGGGACAATTTAGAGGTTGCTTGGAAAAGTTAGGCCACGAACCAGTAAACAATCACGAATTCAAATGCAATACAAAGAGCAATAAACAATCACGAATTCAACCAAAAAAAAAAATTGTAACCTTACCTATGGTGTTGCAAACTGAATTGAATTTCTCATCAGTTGCTGGTAGCACCTTGCTCTCTTCCTTCATGTGACATTTTTCCCTTTTTTGTTGTCTAATTTCTTCCTTCACATGGGAAATTTTTAAATTTTCAATTTTGATTCAGTAGTGAGTGCTTTAGTTAGCCAACACTTTAGTTAGCGTTAGTTAACACCAACTTTAGCACTGACTTTTGGTTGTTAATGTAATCTGTTTAGGGTGCCTAAGGCAACGCCAAGTGCGCCTAATTGAGTGCCTATCATTGTTGTATAGTGACTATTTTCATTGTTGTGTATCATAGGATCTAGATTGTTGGAAATAATTCCAACTCCTACCTTGTTTTTATGACCACCATTGTCCCATGGCTCCTTCATCAACTCGATGCGGTAGAGCGGTTTTTACCACGATCCTGCAAGGTGCTTCATCCTTCTCGGCGGTAGTGCAGTGAAAGCTTTTGTGGTGGCACATGAGGCTTCCTTATGTTCTTGGTGGTGTTGTGGTAACTCCTGCAAGTCTTCTACCATTGGCGTGCAGTAGTACAGTGACCACCGTTGTCCCGCAGCTCCTTCATCAGCTCGGTGTGGTAGAGCAGTTTTTACTGCAGTCCCGCAAGTTGCTTCTTCCTTCTCGCCGGTAGTGCAGGGAAAGCTTTTGTGGCAAAAAATTTATTCATAGAGGCCATGGAGAGAGGACATGGACAACGTAGAAATACTAAATCATTGAGAGGAAAGTGGGTGGAAATAGATGAGACAACAGAATCTACAGATACAATAGAGGTAAGAAAAGAAAGCAACCTCAACCAAAGGAGGAAGGTGTTTATGAATTCACAAATGCTACAACATAGAGGAGATATCAATATGTCAAATATATGACTAAAGTGAGGTTTTGTGTTGGATAGTATACTCGTTGAAATGATATAATTGGTGTACTAAACATTATTTACTATGTTGTGTATTATAGGGACGAGATGAGGCCATGGCAACAAATCATGTCATATCAAATGAGGACACAACGGATGAAGCGGGACATCAGGTACTCAAATTTTGACTTAACTTAGGAAAAAATGATCTGATGAAATTTTGTGATGCGTCCATCTTTTTTCATAGTATTATTGAAATTTATAATGTATTATCCAATCTTGACATAAATTAATGCATGTTGTTGATTATTTTAGATGGAGATTGGAGCAAATGCAGAGCTTGAGCGTTCAACTAGCAAAAGAAGAAGATATGTACGTGGACATAGACCTAAAACTATTAAATCACGTAGATAATAGTGGGTGGAAGAGGATATGACAATGGATACTGCAAAAACAACAAATGATTGCACTGAAGAAGAGGTAGTTCAGACTATAGTACATGGGATGAATAGTTTGAGAAAATTGTTGTTTGTGGATGTTTTGTATGTTGTGGAAAGAAACAATTCAAATGATTGATTGTACAAAGACATTACATATATGATGAGCTTCCAGTCGGTAGTATGTCTCCTACAATCGATTAAAACCAAAGAATAATAAATGAGTGTGGACTGATGTTTTATAAACTATGTTGTCAAAATTGTGTTTTATTTAAATTATTGTATAAAAAAGGTAGTCTATAAAATAATGTTCCATTATTCAATTGATGTATATATTTTCATACAATTTTTATTTTTATCTTTTAAGCCATATTTGATTATATTTATTTGAAATTGATACATTTATGATTTATCCAATTGCTGCCAAACATTAAATAATGCTTGTATTTGTTGATAGGTAGAAGATTTTGATGAAACACATACTAATACCCAAGATCCAACTGGATTATTAATATTTGGATGGGATGATCCAAACCATACTAGGGCGAGAAGAGCAAGATTGAAGAGAACACTACCACATGAGAAATTTGAAGAGTTGATGAGAGTCACATACATTGATGACATGCCACCTAGCCTTAATGATGATGATCATGATAGTGAAAATGCAGTGCATGAAGAAGGATTGAATGAAATGCTCACAGGTTTCTTTGGGAATGGAAACAATGATGGCAATGATGATGATATGGTTGACAGTAATGATGATAGCAAGGGTAATTAGGTCACCAACGTAATGTTGATGATAACAACATCAAAGATTCCATCAAGCAAGCATCGAAGACACCCATGTTCAAATCGGGTGCAAGTAGAAACTCAAAATTGGCATGCACATTAATATTATTAGAAATCAAGCCACTATTTGGTTGGTCAGACAAAGGATTCACTACCTTACTAAAGTGAGTTGAAATCTATTTCTTACTTTGCATTGCCAATTGGTGTACATAATCTGTAAACATTCATCAACTTCATTTATATTTCTTTAAGGGGATTTTAAAACCATATATTGTATATAAACAGTCCTAGTATATATTGACATATCAAACATGTTCATCATAAGTCAAACATTCAATTGATTTAATCTCTGGCAATCTTGCAGGGCACTAAAAACTAAAATATTCCCTGAAGAGAATGTGTTGCCATCAACTTGCAGAGAGGTGCGTCTATTGTTGGTTGAGTTGGGGATTGAATATAAGCAAATTCATTCATGTAAAAATCATTGCATTTTATATAGAGATGAATATCAAAACAAGGTAGAATGCCATGTATGCAAAGAGAAGAGATATCATACAAATGTACAAGGTCCTACAGGTCCAAAGAAGGTTTTACGTCACATGCCAATTATACCTAGACTTCAATGAATGTTTCATTGCAATTCACTAGCACAACTGATGGATTGGCATGTAAAGAACAGGAGTAAATATGGATTCATGTGAATTTCGGCTGACTCCAAAGCAATGAAACACATAGAGGAAAAATGGCCAACAAAATTCAAAGATGAACCCTATAGTATTAGGTTTGGTCTTGTAATTGATGAAGTGTGCCCATTCTCTTTCCTGAGCTCAAATTATAGTGTTTGACCAGTTAGATTGATAGTATACAATATTACCCCATGGATGAGTGTTAGAAAGGAGCACCTTATCTTGACTCTCATTGTTCCAGGAAAACATCAAGTTAAAAACATGGATGTTTATCTTGCGCCTGTAGAAGTTGAGAAATCCAACTTCACAGACCCCGAAGATCACCTGCATGCAAATAACCTGTCACAGAAAGAAGAGATGGAGACAAACAAGCAAGGGTGCTTTGAAAGCTGAAAAATGTATTCATCCGAGAGAGAGATAAATTACAATGATGAATCCTTATAAAAGGATATTGTGCAACCCTAAAAGAAACCCTAATAGGTAGACATTTAATAATTAATATAATTATTAAATGTCACAAAATGCAACTAAAGTGAAATCTTAAGAGAGGAATAAAGGTAATTTAATCAACATGATTAAATTAAAACCTTTACTCTAACACCCCCCCTAAGATGAGCAAAAGTGCAGTTACAAACATGTGCAAGAAAGCAAAGGTAACTACAATGCAAGAAAGTAAACTTGGGTCCCGAACAAGGCCTGATTAGGTACCCAATTACAACCAAATCTCTAGAAGTGGAGAAATAGAGAAAACTCATGGGAAAAACTCTACTCCAAAAAGAGATGAAAGAAATAAATGCACTAATAACAGAAGGATAGGAGGTGGATAACATAAGACCCCCCATAGACAGCTTCTATCATATAAGTACATGTACAATGATCTCCATAGGAGAAAAAGAAAGAGACTAGAAGGCCCCCCACAATGAAGAAACTCTTGTTGCACATATGGATGCCTGAGGTAGAATCCAGAAAGAGATCCTGAAGCGGCATATAATATTCCTCCCCTTGGGAAGAAACGATCCAAAGGACAATGTCAAAGAAACCCTGTGAAAAGAGAAGAACCAAGATGTCTCAAGATGTGTGCCATGATAGGATGCTGAAGAATCTCTCTGTCTGAACTGAAACAAAAGATGTCAAATCCAAACTGAACTGAAGAATCCTGAAATGCAACCTCTGAATGCACTGATAATGGTGGGCTCACAGCTGGAATATGGTTGTCAACAAAGAGGAGCTGAAAATCCTCAAAGTAATCTTCCAGATCTACAATATAGGACTCTACAAACAAAGACGAAATGCCTGCAAGATGAGAATCCCAAGTAGCCATGTCTGAAAGATGTATGATGTCCTGCTTAGCTGAATCAATAGGAGCCAAAGAAGAGGCAATATCAAACTGATCAAGAACAACAGGAGAAGATGCTGATACAAGTATAATCTCAGTCTAAAGAGTAGGAACTGTGAGACAATCCTCTGATTCATCAGAATATGTAAGGGTGTCTAAATACTGAAGTTCCTTTAAAGTATCATGATCAAAAGGTGTGTTCTCTCTCCAACCAATGGGTACAAGACAATCTGAAGCAGGATCCTCTGAGAATGGAGAAAGACTGGAGTCTCCATAGATCTCCCAAAGATGTGTCCAAAGTGAGTGAGGACAATCAATGCCCGATATAGCCCACACAGTGTCAGAATCAACACTAGACAAAATAACTCCTACTATGTGATTTCTAATGATATCCCAAGCTAGTTTTCCCTCTGAAGTTGTTGGTTCAGGTATGAGATCATACAAATAAGGAAAAATATAAAGCCACCTACAATGTGTAAGTATACCCTTTGCCCATGACTCATAATTACCCTGTTCCAGAAATACAACTGAAGGATGAGTAGAAAAACCCATTATAACTCTTCAAATTAAAATATATGAGAATAACTGACCTCAATACTGATAAATCAGATCAAATAAATCCATCCCACACAAACAAATCATTTCCAGGTGCCAAAAAGTCCAAGTAATTGACAGATGTGTGAAAACACAAAATACTGAATAAAATGTACCTGGAGTAGATTCTGGAAAAATAAATGATATATCTGGAAAGATCACAGAAACACCTTTCCAATGCCTATTCGTTTGCGAAAAACAGAGTTTGGACGCAAAAGATACGCCCCCGGGAGTGAAAAACACAAGTTCTAACTTTGACTGGCAAAAAAGACTGCAAAACGGAAAAATCAGAAAAAAAGACCTCCACCAATTAGATCGGGCTCAGAACCAGCTTTCCAACGCCTATTTCCATTTAAAAATCCGAGCTAAAATGCCTGAGTTATGCCCGATTTCGTGAAGGTAGGTTGAAAGGTAAAAAAAAATTTCACAGCCCTCAGGGGCTAAGACCTTCGGCCCCTGGTCATATGACCGACCAGGGGGCTGGCGCGTTGGCGGCTATGGCAAAGCCCCTGGTCCTCAATAGGACCGCCGCAGGGGTTGGCTGAACTGGCGGGGCTGGGATGCGGGCTCCTGGTTCGCAATAGAACCCCGGCGGCCAAAGAAGAGCCCTCAAGGGCTAAACACTGGTCGGCAGTGCAGAAGGCAGAGCCGCCGGTGGAGGCGGGCGGTGGGTGGCCAAGCGGCTGAGCAGGGGTGGCGCGGCGGTGGCGCGGCCCTCCTCTGTGTGGGCGGCGTTCACAAAAATCAAAAACTTGGCAATTTTTAATTCTTTTTAAAAAAAATTTGCGTTTTCAACCTCGGAAAACGTGCCCTGGGGGTCGTACGACCCCTGGGCAAAAAATTTTTGCCTCCTGGATCAACTATGCCCAAATAGGTCGTTCCATATATGAGAATGTGGGTTTTTGGCTGCTCTGAATCCAACCGTGAGGTCTGTTTGGGCCCAAAATGCACCCAAAAAATGGAGTTACCCAGATCCTCAAAAAAAAAACCAAAAAACCTAAAAGCCAAATCTAACCCTCGTAGCTCCAAATTCTTCAAAAGATGAACAGGAAGCAGCAGGTCTGGAGCTCTGATACCATGTTGAAGTTGAGAAATCCAACTTCGCAGACCCCGAAGATCACCTGCATGCAAATAACCTATCACAGAAAGAAGAGATGGAGACAAACAAGCAAGGGTGCTCTGAAAGCTGAAAAATGTATTCATCCGAGAGAGAGATAAATTACAATGATGAATCCTTATAAAAGGATATTGTGCAACCCTAAAAGAAACCCTAATAGGTAGACATTTAATAATTAATATAATTATTAAATGTCACAAAATGCAAACTAAAGTGAAATCTTAAGAGAGGAATAAAGGTAATTTAATCAACATGATTAAATTAAAACCTTTACTCTAACAGCGCCTTTTATTGATGAGATGCAACTGCTATGGAAAGGCATAAGAATGTATGGCATATCATGTCCTCCATCAAATGGGTCCTTCATGTTGTATGGTGTGCTATGTTGGACTATTCATGATTTCCCAAGACTTGGTGTTTGTTCTGGTAAGATAAAATATTTACGTATTTACATTCATAATTTATTTTCATCCCAACTTTCATACTTAGTTTTATACTTTTTTTTATGTTATTAACATTACTTATTGAATTGCAGGGCTTCAAAAAAAGGGGATATTTGCATGCCCAAGATGTGCAAAACAATTTCAAGGGAAGTATTCTAAAGATCTACATAAATTTATTTACACAAACAATAGGGTTTTTCTACCACTAGATCATAGGTTTAGAAATCGCTTGAAGAATCAATTTGATGGAAAAGTTGAAAATAGAGGCCCTCCCATGATTATAGGTCCAAGTGATTGGCTTAAGAAGTATGAAGATGCTAAATTGAAAGCTTGGGAGGATTTTTTTGATCGGGGTGATTCAATTGAAGAACCAAAACAAGTTGTAGTTAATATGCCAGAAAGAATGAAAAGGAAATCCATATTTTATGAGCTCCCTTACTGGAAGGATCTATTAATATCTCACCTATTAGATCCTATGCACATCTTCAAAAATGTCCTAGATTCTATATTTCAACACATATCAGGCAAAGAGGACACCTTGTCTTTGAGGAGAGATATTGCTCTTTCGCGTACCAAATTTGATAGAAAATTTTTGTAGCCAAACAGGGAAAATGAAACATATACAGAAGCTCCATGGATTTTGAAAAAAACAAGAGCTAGACCAACTAAAAAATGTCATCCGTTCAATAAGGACACCTACTGGGTATGGGTCATCATTGGCTAAAGCTTTTACAGTTGATGGACATATCACATGATTTAAAACACATGGTTTTCATAATTTAATGAAGGTATTATATATCAAAATTTAACATTTACTGGTAACATTGATTAAGCACTAAATTTATTTTGACATTTTGTTGTGTGAGAAAAAAATACTAATGACCTTTTCATAAATATTTTTGATAGCATATCATGTTATTGGCAATTAGGGGGGATTCATGTCTTACAGTTGACTTAAGGAATGCCATAAGTTGATTGTCAACATTTACAAGGTATGTGGTTATGTGAAATGTTCATGTGTGAGAGACATAGAGATATTATATTGCATTTTAATTTATGACTAAAGGTTCATGCTAATTTACTATTCTTATATTACGTGGGTGACCTCCAAGGAGATCCATGAATTTGAAGTGTCAAAGTGGAAGAAGGAAATTGCAGAAATTGTATGTGTATTTGAGAAGGAGCTCCCTACAAGTCCATTTACTTATACACATAGTCGATGACATTGAATTGGTGGGTGTCGTATCAACGAGGTGGATGTTTTTCTTTGAGAGGTATATGAAAACTCTTAAAATATATGTCTAACAAAAGGCACATCTAGAGGGTTGCATGGTTGAAGGGTATGTATTGAATGAAGCATTTTTCTTCTTGTGTGAATTCCTTGGTAAGAATTTTGAAGATGGCCCACGTGTCTAGGATGAAGAAAGATCATCAGATATTATTGATGGAGAAAAACCACAATCTAATGGTGTTGAAGTACTACAAATTAGTAAGTAAATTCATGATCAGTGTGGTTGTTTTTCTTGCAATCATTAATTTACTTTGTAATTTATTTGTCAAATTAACAGCATGACATTTGGAGTTTGAAATAAACATGTTGACATGTAATAGGTGTAGATGAAAGTTCTATACTCGAAAAGTTCATTATGTACCTCATGGACTTTATAAACAAATGGATTGATCAGTATGATAAAAAGAGAGAAGTGTTAGAAGCAAGGAGACAGTTTAAGAGATCGAACCCAAGGAATACTCCATTTCCCACTCATTTGCTTGGGGAATGGGGCAAAGATTGCACATTACTGAACAAATTCAAAATCAAATAGAAAATGTAGGTATAGATTCAAACATAACAGAAGATTAAATCAACATGTCTAGAGGATGTGAAAGAAAGGTACAGTTGGAATTTTACAAAATGTTGTTTCCTTACAATTTTGACAGTATTAACTATTTTAATATTCATCATTATATTTTTTTCACTAAAATAAATGGTCTTTCACAAGTGAGGAAATATCTAGCAATGTGGGCATATGGTCAACATTATCGTGTAGAAAGTGTAGACGTAAAGAGACGATCCTTCGATTGTGGCATCATGGTTGACTTCGAGCAATCCAATCGATCAAGCTCAAAAGATAAGAATATAATTGAAGGGAATCTACAATATGTTGGCAAAATACAAGAAATTATTGAGTTGGATTACCGCTCTTTTAAATGTTGTATTTTTAAGTGTAGATGGTATGAAGCATTTGAGAGGACACAAAGACATGATACCCATAGTGGATTGTTTTCTATAGATTCCTCATCGTTCCTACCGGAGGATAAGGAGCTTTATGTTCTACCAATTCATTGTGAGCAGGTATTTCTTTAACTCAAACAAGAAGCAGTAGTGATCAGTAATCTATTAATTCATAGCTTATTGTGAATATATACATGCACGTTTATTAATCAATAAAATTGTTATAACATTCGTCTAATCTATGTATGTCATTCATGTGTAGGTATTTTTCTATGAAGATATTTTGGACCTAAAATGGATATTTGCCATACATTATGATCCAAGATTAAGGCATGTATTTGACAATGCATTAGTGGATACAAAGCAAAACAATGATGGCCAACAAAATGAGAGAGAGGGATTAGAGAACATCGAAGAAATTGGCATCCATGATGATGTTGAAGATGGCTATGTTCAGGCATAAGAAGACAACAATCCAAAGTTAGATGATGTTATGGAAGACAACAATATGGATGGTATAGAAAATGATGATCCAAATACATATGGTAACAATATAAATGGTCTACAGTCAAATTTCAATGATGATGAAGATGATGCAGGTCAAGATGAGGATGATGAGAATATTAAATACTTGAAAGAACATATGAACATTGACAATGATACACTGGATGACATTGTAGCAGACAATAATGTTAATGACCAAGAATTCTAAATTTTTAGAATTATTTACAATCCATGTTTAAAAAAGGATGATTCTTATGGCCTAAACTTTGAAATGATTCAATAATATTATGTTGTACTTGGACAATTGAAAACTTGTTTTATTCTCCTAGCAAGTTTTTTATTTTCCATTATAATTCTAGACCAAACAACATTTGCAGGGATGGCCTTTTACACCAATCTTAATTTGTATGAAGTTCACGAACCTGTTGTCAAGCAGTAAATTCCTTTCGTAGATAGGAAATTGAAAGGCTTCATTTAAGAAAAGATAACTAGTCTCTTTCTGAGGGTAATCCACATGCAAAAAGTAAAAAGCACATTAAAAAAAATTGTACAGTAGAAAATCATATTCAATCAGTTATGTCTTATTCCGCTTGCACACTTATCTGAAAGACATAGGGTATTCACCATACATTTCCCTTCACAAAGAAAACATGTGCTTTCATTTATTTTTACTATATATCTCAGAAGTGAAATTGTTGTTACATAATGATGCACTGAGAAAATAATATATACAAAAAAAGTAAAGAAAATGTTTGAAATTTAACATACAACCTACTATGTTGCGCTGAAAGAAATCAAGATTAACTAGGACAAGAAATAAAAATAAAATTTTGATGATTGTACTTAAAAGTGAACATGATATGAAAAGTGTGGACAATGATGGTGTTGAAATTGAAAACCCTGATTCTAATGACATTACTGTTTATGTCATTAGAGATAAAGAGCACATACAATTTTATATACATAGCAAATGAAGATTTGAAACTAGTAAACTAAAAATGTAAACACTGTACGATTTTTCCTTAAACAATAATTCATTTACTCACTTACAAAAAAGGGTGAAGCATTTTTTATTCAAACTCTGTTTTCTTTAAAAGACATAACAATAAAAGAATATTTACAAGTACAAGAATATATACACTGTTTCATAGAAAATAAGGAACGTTTCATAGAATATACAAGTACAAGAATGTATACACTGTTTCATAGACTTCTAAATTTTTAGAGTTATTTGCAATTTGTTGGGTCTCAAAAACGTAGGTTTTTAGACCATAAGAGGGTGCCAATATCTAAGAGGACTTTAATCCTTAATATAAACCAATTAAAGTAAATTATTTGAAAGGACTTTAGTTCACACCTAACCAGAAACCAATCAAAGCATCCACATAGTAACAACAAATGTGCACTAATAAATCTTGCTGATTTAAACTTGAAAAGACCACTTTAGAGACATCAAAGCAATAAATAAGCATGAAAATAAACACAACAATTGAACACTAAAAATGGATTACGAGTTATAATATATCTGCTCCATTATATTGCTCAAGATATAAACATACATAACATGAGTTCTTTTGATATGAATTAAGTGGATGAGATGGTCTAGTATCTATTATAATGGATTGAAATGATGATGATATGATGATCAAAATCGGACCTTGGTTTCCCTATTTGTACAAGAAGCAACAAAATTTAGGTTCGTTCACAAAAGTTACATCATTTCTTAACTAAAGCATAACTAACATTACATAGAAACTTAAAAAGAGTTTATTGTTGGATGCACCACAATCCATTAATCATCAACAAGCGCACGTGACCACCTAAGATCTATTCAAGGCTCAAGCACCATGTTAATGCATCCACAACAAGCAAACTCTAACTACCTCCTCATACAGCTCGTGCAAGGAACAAATTAACCTTTGACATGTGATCAATGTTTTTCTCCTAGGCATAAGTGTTTGCATTTTGTAGAGTGTTTGTCATTATATTCTCCAATCCAACAATCCTCCCGAGTTGCTTATGGATTTTGCTGAGTACCTCATCCTCATCATTGATGTCATCAAGGATGCCTAGCAAATATTTTAATACCTCATTTTTCCAAGTTTCCTGATCCTTCAAATTTGTTTCTTCAAAGAAATCTAGCATGGCCATACATAGTGGTTGGCTGAAGTCACTCAATTCCTATGTCAATATATTTTAGAAGTTTTTATGCGTATTCATGAGGCTCTGACATTCTTGGAGCAAAGCATTATTATCTCCATCTTTTACCTTGATATGGGATTCCATTTCCTTCATCCTATCAAGAAGACTTCCATGCTCCATGAGGGCCTTGTATGTTCCACTGTGAGCACGCCAAACACCATCTGCATGTTGGCACATATCTTTGAATTTCATACAAATTATCCTTGATGCTACTTCAAAAATAGTAGCCTTCAATTTTCTTTTTAGTTCTTCCTGTTCCTTTTGAGCCTTTTCAAATTTATGCTTCCATTGAGTAGTCTCAGACATGGCCTCTAACACTTTTCTTTCATGTTCAATTAAAGGAGAGTAAAGCCTTGGAGAAGCAGGAAACATGTCTTTGTAGTTGGTTAATTCTTGTTTCAACCTATCATTTTCCTCTATTAGCCACTGGTTATCTCTTACTAGCTTTTGGATCTCGGCTTTGGGGAATTTGGCTACATTCACATTCAAGTCAACAATCTCCAAGGGATCTGTCTCCCCTACTCTTTGCACCAGGAGATGTCCAAAAATCTAATCACGATCAATGAGAGAAGGCTTCTTGCCTGGGGGGTAAAGAGCCCAAATTTTCAAAGTGGTATTATCAAGATTGTACCCTGACCCTATATAGACCCTGTCACTTGCTTCATCCATTATTTGCAAGTTTGTATTCTTTCTCTTCAAAAAATTGTCAAACATAATGGCTGAACTAATATCCCACCCAGGAAGGAGCATAACTCCAACTTCTTGCAATAATTCTCTTCCTCTCTCAGCAATCATGTTTCTCATTTCCCTATCAACTTCATTTTGCAACTCTTTCAAGGCATACGCCTCTTTCTCAAGGTCAATGTCCTTTAACCTTTCTCTTATTAGTCTTCCTTTATACTCATATGTAGAGGACTTAAATTTAGGGGTCTACACAAAAGTATCATCTGAAACAAATTCCTGACTTGCATGATGCCTCACATCATCTGATAGCTCATCAAAGGCTTCAAAGGTGATCACACTTTTTTCCAATGGTATCTCATATTGGGGTATAACATGAGTATTAAACTGTGAGACTTCTTCTTCCTCCTTAGTGTTATCTTCTTCCATGGATAGGGAACCAATTGAAAATCTCACTTCCGGAGTAGGCTGAGGTGATAAGTGATCTAGTGGTGTGATATTTCCTACTTGACTCCTAGGACCGATGCCCTTTCCTCTTTCAAATGCCACAAGTGGCACATCTCTTATCAGTTCTTCTTCATAAAGGATTAACTATTCAATTCTTTCTATGGGATCTTGTACCTTAGGGAAAGCCCCTACATAGCCTGGGTTATTATTCACCTTCCAAGCCTCAACCATCATAACCCTACTATAGGAATTCACTCTCATCATGTTTTGTTTTTCTTCACAATTTCTGATGGCATCTTCTAAAAGGAAACTATGCTCATACCCTCTCAATTTTTGAAATTTTTTGGCATCACAAATGAAGTGTTCAGGATCAAACTTTTCCCTTTTGTTTCCAACTGACAAGCCATAATAATCCAGTTTACCACTAACCAAGTCATAGCTTGAATCAAAGATAATAGTGAAATCACCAAAGCATAAAGTAGAAGGCATGAAAGTCTGCCTCCCATAGCTCTTTAAATGCATGAAAGTTGAAGATGATAATTGCCTTATGATCTCTAAATAAGCAACTCTGTCTGGCACAGTCTTAGGCAGCAAATAAGGTGCAACTTCAAATCCATAAACCTTGATAACAGTACAATCCCCAAACATGTACCAATCCCCCCAATTGTGATTTATCCCTGCTTCATGACCCATAGCTTTTGGTCAGAGAAATCTTAAGATCTTTGGGGAGAGGTTGTAGTCACATTTGTGGCCTAGCATCTTGTATAGTGGTTTGACATAATATTCCTCAAAATATAGGTAGTGGGACCTCCCACACCTGATGTCCCACACAAATGTCCACATTTGTACAGACCTTGAATTTCCATCATTATCTAAGTATTTTATTCTTAATTCCTCACCCCATATCCCCATTACCTGCCCTTCGTATAATATCATGTGCATGAAAAGAGAATAGTGCTTGAAATTAATGGCTTCACTGTCATTCTTGATGATATTGAGGGCATTATTGATGGCCTCCGATAAATACTCTACATAAACATAGGGTCGGGCATTATGGCTTTGGATTTCTATGGCTAAAACCATGGGAGCAATTGTCATGTTCTCAAGAACATCAATTCCCAGTACTTGACCAGTTGAGTAATAAGTGTATTGAAAGTATTCTTCAAACAAAGCCACAGAGAATGGGGGATTATCTTCACTAGAGAACCTCATAGTTTGGTTACCCACACCTTTAACCCTATGTAGAGGCAATTTCCACCTCTTGTAACTTGTTTCCATGGTGCGGTATTCTTCCAACAAGTCTTTGATCCGTAATTTTGTTTTCAGGGAAGTGTCTAGCTGAAAAATCAGGGAAATATAATCAGGCTTTATGACCATGAACTGTGACCCATCAGGCAAATGAATTGCTCTCGTCTTCAGATTGTAATTCTTTGCCAACATTTTGATTAACTCTATGTTCACAAAGATGTTGGGTACTACAAGTTTACCCAAATTCAAATTCCACAGGTTTGACACTGGGCTATGCCAGAATTTCTTCCTATAATGATAAATAAAGAGGTCGTAACCCCTACACAGAGTCCATACATCTCCCAAAAAATTTTGTTTATCTACCAATGTCACACATGATGGGTTAAGTTGTACTATTCTTTTGGATTTTGGACCAGACCCAAGACACTAATTGATTAAGTATTGATTCAATTTAGCTTCAGTTTTTTGTCTTTTTGCTTTCTGTTTGCCTGGGGTTTTTTCCATCTCAACCCTATTCATCCAATGCTTTCATCTACTTACTGAGAAATATTGCGAGCTGATTCTAGACCATTTACTTGGATAAATGCTACAAATTTCCAGTTGCCTACCGCCGTCCAACTTGGTTCTCCAAATCCTTCAATTACAATTCATAATGATTTCAAATTCTTTGAGGCTGTATTTATCAAATTTTCAGGACACTTCATCCAAACTTGGTTCATAAATGGCACTCATGCCACCTTTATGATCAAGTTCTTCATTAATAGCGGTAGTTTCATCGATATTGTTGTTAGTCACATCAATCAGACTAATTGTCATTTCATAACTGTCAAAGAGACTTTTAATTAAAATGCTCATTGTTTCTTCGATATGCCGATATGGTAGTGTTTTTCCCTTCCCTTCTAGTGTATACCGCTCTACCGAATATGTTGCTCACCTTCCCAGTATAGCGGTGTATGCTTTTGATCATTAATTGAAGAGTGTCAATAAGACAATCTTATTTGTCTTACCGATATCTCAATGTCTCATCGACATTAGATCTTATGTTCCTTCGATGTTGGTTGTCAGTGTTGATGAGACAAGTTAATGTCTCTTGCCGATATGCCACTATCTCATTGACAATTACTTCATTATATCCAAGAGTTGTGTTTCGTCGAGCACTTGTAGATATACCTTGTCGATGTGACATAAGTGATTCTCTCCTCGATATTCCTATATCTTGTTGACATTCACTATTTTACATCATCGATGAGACATATGAATAAGTCTCTTCGACATAGGGGTGTCTCATCTACATTTCTAATCTGTGATTTGTGCTAATGTCAGGGAGACTTTGGAGGGACTCTCATCGACATGGTGTTGTCTTGGTGATATGCTATGAGCAATCATAGGAGTATTTCAAAGGAGGAATACACTTTGATGTTGTGATAAAGGGTTTTCTTTGGAAGCTCACGTGAGGGATTTTATTAAATTTAAGTTATTATGATAGGAATTCTATGCATATGGTGGATGTAAGAGATGAGTGAAAATGAAAGTATGCAAAAATAATTAGGATAGAATTTTGGCTACAACACTATCCATGTTTAAAAAAGGATGATTCTTATTGCCTAAACTTTGAAATGCTTCAATAATATTATTTGTGTGAATACAAATTACCTATTGCAATATCCTTAAATTGTTCAATCTTTGGTATGAATTGTTGGTAGAAAAAATTAGGATTACATGGATGCTTCTTCCATTCATTTTGTATCAACATATGTTCATGAAGACACAAAAGTTAATAGCTCAATTAGGTAGAACTTTTGTGATTTCAAATGAAGAGTAAGGTACGTTTTTATTTCTACTACATTACATTCATGTGCATAAACAAAATCATAAGATTACATTACTAGATTGCACTTATGCATATGCATATAATATAAGAAAGATTGCACAATCCTTTCAAAAATGTAGTCTTTATTGATAATGTAAATGTATGTTGTTCCACACAAGTCATGGAATTGACTATTTTAGTGTATATAATAAAAAAACTATACATTTATAGATACAAAAGAGAAAAATGAACATAAAGAGAAAGGGGACAATGACAAATCCCTGTTGCTTTGTTCTACATCATCTTCAGTCTCCCGCTTGTCTAAGCCTCCAAGTTGATGTCTTCCTTACTGCTCCTAGGTTCCCTGCATTTGAGTGAGAAGAGTGTTGTTAGAGCAATGAAGGATCACCAGTCAAAATATGTGCATACATCTATAAACATATAATTTGATCATCATGTGCATTCAAATAACTTGCATACCATAGATGTCCAAGAAAACAAGAAAGTTATAAAACATATCTATCATATGCTCGGTTTTATCTAACATGTTTTCTCATTGTGCAGGTATATATAAAATTAGGTTGTTTTGTTTATCTGGTTACAACATGTGGGGTGAAATGTGGCTCCCACAAGGGTTGAGCCCAGCTTGTTGCCCTATTGTTTCATTTAAGAAGGATAATCACAATTAAACCATCCATGAAGCATTATAGATCAATCTTTGCAAGGATAGTGGAGTATGTTGGTAAGGGGTAATCCTCTTATTGATAAAGATTTATCCTTATTAATAAGAACATTCCACTATCAACATAGCCACAATTATGACAAAACTGATCATCAAGGATTCCAAGATAGTTTTCATTAATAGTCTGGTTAAAAGTAAGCAACCCCAAGCATCATAACAGTCACAAGAATTGAACATGAGGAGCAGTCATGTGGATTAAAAGCTTGCACAATAGTCATCACTTGCAAAGACAGAGACACCATGTTTCCACATAACAAATTAAATCAAATGCATGAAAGGTACAATGATGAAGTCCATAATAGTGAATGTTGCTTAAGAGGGATTGAAGGAAAACATTTTGTATCAAGGAGGACAAGGTAACCTCAAACTTTGTTGTACCTAAGTATGACAGTACCTGAGCTTTTGGTGTTTCTAGATGGAACCTATAGCAGAAAAGTGTAGTCTCCATTTGAAGGAACCATCTTCGGAGCTCTTCCCTAAAATGAGGGTTGAAAACATTAGAAGAAAAGAAATACCATAATTCTAAAGTAACAATTTGTATGAAGAAAAATGTCAGATAGTATACTTAAAAAGACAAATCCTTACAATTGGACCTCAAATTGGACCAAACTGATTTATGATTTTATCTTTAGAATGTAGGAACTTTCTCTATCGGAGCTTCACGACCTGAGATTGGATCTCCAATTGGACCAATAAAATTTATGATTTTATCTTTAGAATATAGGAACTTTCTCTGTTCAATATTCAAGAACTCAAATTAGATCAGAAGCTGGGTAAGCAAATTTATGATTTTATCTTGAGAATGTACAAACTTTCTCTATTGGATATTAAAGATGTAAGGTTGGATCAGAAACTGGATAAGCAGATTTATGATTTTATTTTTAGAATGTAGGAACTTCCTTTGTCAGATATTTGGAAATTCCTACACACAAGTTCTGCTTCAGAGTGAAAATACCTGAAAGTGTTTCACACTGGCTCAAGGTACAATCCAACCTGGTTATGACACCGATAGCAATCCAATTTTTCCTGAACCATCCATACCCGAACATTGCATCACAATCTATTCTTCCTACACATAAAAATGCCACATATTAACCCCTTCTAAATAAAACTCAAAATACCATGAAACAATGAGTCCCCTATATTAGTAAGTAAGTAGGCAATCTATAGGGCATAGTTTGATTTTATATTTAAGGATGCTCATGAAAGGAATCTTCAAGTGACAGTGAGTGAGTTGTTTGAGATTGTAGCTGATGGTGCAATATCCAGTCTTTAAGGCAGTTAGCAAAGCAGTAAATGTGCAAGAAAATCAAATTGTACACAACAAACAATTCATAATGTTATCTTGTGTAATGCCTTAAGTTTTAAGAAAAAAATATCATTGTATCTTGATGAAAGTAGTGACCTTAATGGTCAATCACTAGCAACCATGATTTTAAAACATGCTATTGTGCTTATGGAGGCAACATTTTAAGCAAGGTGGTGAGTGGTGGTTTGGAACAATGGTAGGTATGAAGGACTTGCTTTATATGCATACTATGTAGTCTAGCTTAAGACAACGTTCTTATAAGAGATTGAAGGTGGATTATGGAACTCAAGGGTTACATGATAAAGATTAAAGCAAAGGATGAGATCTATTTAAAAGCCACTATCATGAAGATATTAAAGATTTCAAATGCAAAACCCTAGCAATTGGAGTAATGAACACAGTGTGAAAGAGGACAATGTGCTAAGGCAGATTTAGGAGATCTCCACATTATCTAATCATAGGAAAATACATCATTTATTTATTTTTTTAAATTAAAAGAAATTATTCTAAACCATATATAAGACACATTGATACTTCAAAAGTATCTGATCTATTTTTTTAAATTAATTAAAAGAAATCATTTTAAACCCTATATAGGATACATTGATACTTTAAAAGCATCTAAAGGAATTTGAGATTATGCAAACATATGTCAATTAAATACCTGGATTACAAATAGTAGCGCGAACATTGTAACCCTTGTTGATCAGGGTGGGAATGAGATAAACAATAATGAATCCTATGCTTCCTTACCATTCTCTGTCATTCTTTACTGAAACACTTCTCCATTTTGGCGGGCTACGCCTAAAAATAAGGTTTCAACAAAGGTTTTATTGTATGTTTATTAAAATGAAAACTCCATTATGGCGGGTTATGCCTGAAAATAAGATTTTGACAAAAAATTTAGAGTATGTTTATTAGAGTTTTAGTGTTTTTTGGCAGGCTATATTCTTGATTCCTTAAATGATTTATTCAAATGGATTGTGATTGACATGTTTTATTGCATTTAGTGTTGTAAATTGTAATGATGCCATGATTACCGTACTACCGCTGTCTCTTATTATACCCACTGCGGTATGGTGGGGTTTTTCCCTTCCCTTCTGCTATTTACCACACTACCACCTTGCTCAAGGCTTCTTGTTGCGGGGTTGCGGTGTATACCGCTCTACCGCATATGTTTCTCACCTTCTCGACAGTATAGCGGTGTATGCTTTTGATCATTACTTGAAGAGTGTCGATGAGACAATCTCATTTGTCTTACTGATATCTCAATGTCTCATCGACATTACTTCGTTATATCCAAGAGTTGTGTTTCGTCGAGCACTTCTAGATATACCTTGTCGATGTGACATAAGTGATTCTCCCCTCGATATGCCTATATCTTGTTGACATTTCACTATTTTACATCATCGATGAGATGTATATAAATAAGTCTCTTCGACATAGGGGTGTCTAAACTGGCGCTAAACCCAAAGCTAAACTTGAAGCTAAAGTCAGAGCTAAAAGTGGTGCTAAACTCGAAGCTAAACTCAGAGCCAAAGGTGGCACTTATGGCGATGCCACACTTGGAGCTAATATCAATGCTAAAGGTGGCGCTAATTTTGGCAAAAATTAGCACCTTAATTAGCATCGACTTGTCCTCATCGACGTAAATAAATGCCAAAAATAGTGCCATCCTGATAAATAGCACCAACGTTTTCAAAAAATTGGCAAAAAATACATTAAAACAATGGGTGGAAGCAAAAAATGGAGCAAATCATAGGGATTTGTTATAGTGCAAGTGGATAGGCATTAATGCCTAGGGTGTGGGCTCGTAGGCCTGCCAAGCAAGTACTTGTGGGTACCATCCCTTTAATATCCACCCAACTAAATTCAAAACTGCCACAAAAATCTTGCAACCCATTTTTTTTAATAAAATTTCTAAAAATAAGAAATTTAAAACCAAATCGCAGATTGAAATTTTTTTCCCCTTTTTTCAAAACATGTGCACTTGAGTTCGTACAAGGGTTCTACGAACCCCTATATATATTTTTTTGGCCTCATAAGCTCCCAGCGCCAAAATAGGATGAATTTGTAGTCAAAAATTATGGAATTGGCCTCCTAAATGTAACGAGGTCCTTTTTCATGCCAAAATGTACAAAAACTGTAGCTACCCTCTGGATCTGGAAAAAATAATCGTTTCAAACCCTCATAGATATGGCCTTAAGAGTCCAAATCAAGCCAAATAAAAAGGTGGATCTAACTTTCTTGATGACTCTCAATCCAACAATGAGGTCCTTTTCATGCCAAAATACACCAAAAAACTCCCACCTTCAAAATTTGCAAAACAAGCAAAGGGGATTCTAGATTTGAAGCCTGCAACCCTTGTTGAAGAATAAAATATCATAAATTGAGAAGGGGTTCACTGAATCCACACTCTAATACCATGTTAGAATTGTGAAAAATATAGATAAAACAACAGACAAAGACACCTTCCATGTGAGAGATCTGCAAACAATATGTGTAATATTCCTCAACAAGAAAAAGCTACAAAAGAACCTCAAGAATCTTCAAGGAAAACAAAAGTCCTCAAAGGTTGAGAGTTTGAGAGTAAACCTTCAGATTAATAATACAATGAGGGTTGAGTGCTATATAAGAGCAACCCTAAATAGTGCTTACTTCAATTAACAAAAAAACACTTAGTTAACTGAATAAAGAAATCCTAAGTTTAGCTTAAGTGCATGAGAATAAATTAGACTAATAATTAACTAAAGATTAATTAATCATTAGCTAATGCATGATTACTCTAACACAATGAACACGAATTAGATAAATCCATGATGATTGGTCCAATGGTGGGTAGGCACAAATAGATATATCACTATGAAACCTCATACCTTAACCAAAGTATGATGAGTATATGCAGATACATGTGAATTGAAACACTAACAAATCTAAAAGAATGATAATATCATATCTAAAAACCCTATGAGAAATGAAGTTATAGTGCTAAATTCAAATCCTAAGGGATGTAAGAGTAGATAGGTCCACCAAAAATGTAAGGGAATAAAATCCCTTTTTTCATAAATCCAGGCTAATTAAATAAATGTACCCAAATCAACCATAACTTAACCTAGATAACCATTAATTGCCAAAACTTAGTGCTATTAAATATTTAAAAGTAAATGTTAGCAAATAAGGCACTTAGCATTGGGAATTATGAGGGAGAATAAACATTGATGTCATGCAAAATTTGGTCATATTAATACATAAAATTGATGTTTATGATCTAGCCACTGTCTTAAGTTTTGAACAATAATTTTGTTTGGGTTAAATTTGCAACCCTCAAGGTAGAAACTAATCTCCTTGAAAATAAACTAATATGCAAAATTGATCATATAAGTCATATGTTGATCTAGTTGATTATGAACTTTTTGTAACTTGCTTTGCCTCGGTCACTTATATGTGAAGATGTGCAAGTACCGAAAATACCTTGGGAAGTTGTTCAATTGTGAGGGTCAAGTTCTTAGCCTTCAACCCCCTTGTCAAATTGAATTTACAATCTTGAGTGGACGTTTGTAAACAACATTCTCAAGCATGCATATTTCCTGTGTGATTTTGATGTAAATTCTAATTTCTTTTAAAGCTCTAAATTGAAATGTTCCTAGAATGATTTATCCTTAATAATTGATTTAAATTAACTACACATTGAATGTGTTTAAATACTAATGTATGACAACAACTTGCACAAAACATATAGCAAGCCAACTCATCATGATTAGTGAGAAGGTGGGATCAACAAAATTTGAATTTAAACATTTGAAATTTGAGAGAATACTTAATGACTCGAGATCGATTCTAAATACCACAAAAGTACCAAAAGATTCACCTAATACAACAAACAATAAATCTTAAGACATGAATGAATATGTGTGCAAACATCAAATATAATAAATAATTCAATAAATACAAATGAAAATAAGATTGAATGTGTAAAAAAACATATATAAATAAAGATAAATAAATAATAAATAAAATATTTAAAAAATAAAACTTAACACTCAAATACACCACTCATTATTACTGTATAATTATGTCAAGTGATTCTATCAAAATGACCCAAAAGTAAATGGGAATTTGCGCATTACAAGTATATGGCGCGTATACAATCTCATTGTGAAAGGATAGGATGGCTTCAATTCGCCACTGTCGTCTGCAAGGAGCCTCCGCCACCACCATCACCACTGCTACATATTCCCGGTCCTTCAATACAATTATTGGAAAACACAGGCTTTTACCATCCTCAAGTTCATCATTTCTCCACAGGCATTTAAACACTAAGAGAAGTTTTTCTATAAAAGAAATAGCATGTAGAGCCCAAGTGGAGGAGAAAGAGAAAGTGAAAGAGGAGGGCTTAAAACTTGAACGGTATGAAGCGGTAATAGGAATAGAAACCCATGTACAGCTCTCAACATCAACAAAAGCATTCTGTAGCTGCCCATCTCAGTATGGTTCACAGCCAAACACAAATGTGTGCCCAATTTGTATGGGACTTCCTGGTTGTCTGCCTGTCTTGAATGAAAAAGTGGTGGAGTATGCAGTCAAGTTGGGACTGGCATTGCGTTGCCATTTGGGTCTTAAGTCGAAGTTTGACAGGAAGCAGTACTTCTATCCAGACCTTCCCAAAGGCTACCAGATTTCACAATTTGACGTTCCTATTGCTACAAATGGGTTCATTGATGTGGACATCCCCGTGGAGTTTGGTGGTGGGCATAAAAGATTTGGTGTGACTAGAGTGCATATGGAGGAGGATGCTGGAAAATTGATTCACGCCGGAAACGATCGGCTTTCTGGTTCTTCTTACACCCAGGTTCTGTTTTCTATCCCGTTTCCATTTTCTGGGTTGAAAATCCAGCTACTTATACACAAAAAGGTTAAAGCCGTAATATAGGAAAGTAAGGTTCTCTGTAGCCCTACAAACTATAAAAGCCCAATCGTCTCCCATAACATAGCAAGACAAATTACTCTAGCACTGCAAACAATTAGAGTACAGTAGTCTCACATAACATGTCATAGGATAATGATTACTCCTTCCGAGCACATTGTAAATTCACAAATTCCAAATAATTTCTGGAAGAACAATCGATGGAAGGTCTTCGGTTTGAATCCCAGTTGGTCCATGGGATGATTTTATGATGTATATAGGAGAAGTCACTACACTTAATATTTCTAACTCGAAACCCAACCTGAATAGAATACTCTTCAGACTATATATGCTTCACAATAATATTCTCCTCATATGTATAACCTCCCTCTTATGATAACGAGGGTAAACCCATAGTCCCAACATAGGACAATTCATTAGTCAACATAGCTAATAGCACAATTTATCAATTTGACCTAATATTACTAGTTAAAGGGGATGTGTGCAACATTTTGGCTACTCTATCACCTTGTATAGGTTATAATATTAATATTATATGCCCAAGTTTTTAACATGCTAACGCTCCTTATCGTCTTCCCTGAGAAGAAACTAAATAATGAGACTTAAGCTACTTCATCACTCCATATACATTATAATATTATATGCCCAAGTACATAACATGTCGTCCCTCCTTAACATCTTTCATGAGAAGAAACCAATAACGACACTTGCTTAAATCATTGCATTTTTGAGGCCATGCTCAAACATGTAACCATTCAATTGTGATCTTTATGAGTGATAGTTC
Organism: Sequoia sempervirens; assembly: GCA_007258455.2. Classification (NCBI taxonomy): domain Eukaryota; kingdom Viridiplantae; phylum Streptophyta; class Pinopsida; order Cupressales; family Cupressaceae; genus Sequoia; species Sequoia sempervirens. The sequence continues at coordinate 400,739 of VDFB02048328.1, forward strand.
TCCATTGGACCTTTCTCCAAATTTGGGTGCCTACTTCATTGCACTACTTTGTTTTCATTCATGTCCATAGATATTGCTCTGTTGATTTAGTGATTGCTTCTCTGATTTTATGTATGTTTATAGTTGTTGTTTCTTTGATTTCATATATATCCATAGTGATTGCTCCTTTGATTCCATGCATTTCTATAGTTATTTCGCATTTAATTTCATTTATGTCCAAAATTCTTACTCATTTGATTCCATGTATAGTCATTGTGATTCCTTCTTTTACTCTTGTATATCTGTAGTTATTGCTGCTTTGATGCACTGTAACATGCCTCCATGATTGTTACCTCTTGTGATGATTGGTGTCTATATGCCATATCTTTTGGTCCCTTTTTCTGCTGTTTTTTTACCTTCAATATTATCTTCTGCTATCTTTACCTTCAACTTTTGCTTTTGCCCTTTCCTTTGGCTCTCGAGTAGATGAAGTGTTAGAGATTTCTTTACAAGTACCCAAGTTTTTATGCTGATCTTCTTTTTCTTTTCTGTGCTTTTCTGGTAGCCTTTTCTTCATATTCTTTGCATCCTTATTCTTACTTATGCCTTATTTTCTAATTCTTCTTTATGCTCGTCTTCACAATTTTTTAGATTCGTCCTCATGCTTTACTTAGATCTTGCTTTGTTCCTCATTATGTGTAATATCCTACAAGGTTACCTTCATTTTTCCTCTACCAAAGCTTCACAAACTTCTTTTGCACATTAATATTACCTATTCAGAAGTCTCTAAACAAAGATATGCATGCACAATATCCAAACCATCCATAGCATAACAAAAGGATATGAATGTAGAACCTATTTTTCCGTAATGAACTTCAAATCTTCAAAAGCCTTTACCTTATTACTATTTATACAAGTCTTGATAATCCTTGCTTGAACTAGTATTTGCTTATCAAAGTCCATATTGTGAAACTATACCTATTGCTAAGGTCTATGAATACAATGACTTTTTTTAAATTTTTTTTTTTTAAATGCATCAATGAAACTGAAATATTCAAGCTGCCTTCTTTGTAGCTAAAATTCTTGAATCCTTATTATCTGCCTCTTTTTCGCGTTCTTCTTTATCATCCTCATTTTCATCATCCTTATCATTATCAACATCATTTTATTCTTTTGTGGCCAAAATGCATGTATTCTTATCTTCATACTTTTCTTTTTCTAAATCATCCTTATCATCACCATAATGTTTCTATCTCACTTCTAGATGGCAAAGAAATCCCATATATCTTTGACAAACCTGTAAAAGTCCACAAGCTTACACTTCTCTGAGTACTGAACATAAAAAAATGGATTGCAAAATATGAAGATTTTGGTAGGTCATCCTTAAAAATTGACAGGTTTGCAGTTATGAAGGTCAACTTTGGATGGGCTGCCACTTGCTCAATTATCTTCAGAAATTTTATTGTTACCATTTTTTTAGAAAACATTTGAAAATTTCTTTCCAATGATGCAGAAGTTGTTTGAATAAAAAATCTTTAAAGGAAATTGAAGCTTCTGAAATTGAATTATTTTGACCTAATTTGGTGCCGAAAAATTCGCCAGAAATCAGATAAATGACCATATTTCCTTTGATGTTACTCAGAATCTTTATTTTGACCACTGTTTAAGCCCTAAGAAAACTCCTTCTCATGGTTAAGGAATTGCTTAAATAAAAAAATATGAATAAGAAAATGAACCTTTTAAAAGTTGAATGATTTTGCCCTAATACTACTCTGGAAAAACTCGCCAAAAATCAGATTTGCCAAGTCATCTTAGACTGTCATATTCCCCTTGATATTGCTTAGAAATTTGAATTTCTTTTGTGACCACTTGCAGGCAAGCTCTTGAAAAGTACTTTCCAATGGTGCAAGAATCACCTTGGTTTGATAGTGGTGACAGGAGAATGACCCACTGCAAGATAGGCATTCTCTGGGGAAAATATCAACAAAAATCCCAGGGTCTATTTAGAAGATATCAACCTCTTTGCCAAAATCGTTGCTTTACCGCTTGATAAGATCCAAACATTCAATAAGAAATATGCCAAGTAATAAAAACATGTAAAATAGAATAGAGATCACACAACGTGAGATCTTTGTGGGCCAAGATGCTGAATATCCAATATACTTAAAAGTAGAATAGTTATATTTAAGGTAGGGCAACACCACAAAATACATCTTCGGGAAGAAGCCACTTAATGAAATATCTCCAACTTGAGATTCAATCCAATTAGGATACTCCATACATGACATATCCTTCACTCGCCTCATATATATATCTTTTTAATGATAATGGGTGGTAATCACATAATCCCAGCATAGGACAATTCATCACCAAATATAACTAAATTATTAATTTTATAAGTTATGCATTTGACCCAATATAACAAATGGCTTTGTGTGCCTCATGCCTAATATTTCATCTGCCCATATGTCATAGGCCTAGGTACACAATAATGATTTTATTGTTTTAACTCGTTTGGTTCCACCTCTTCCTCTGCCTCTAGTTTGGTTAACTTTAGTTTTGTTTGTTCAGCGCTTTATCTTTAGCTCCTGTGGTTACTTATCGTGCTTTTCCACCTTGCTGGAAGTTGAGTTTTCTTTCCTCTCTTCATTTTGTTACCCTTTGTGACTGAGGCTTCAAAATTTCTTCTTCTTTCTCTGTCTCAACACCATTTCTTGTTGTTACAAGGCATATTCCTGACATATTTTAATCTCCTTGAAGGTGATCTTATGTTAATTCTTTTCGATGTGGTAGATCACATTGAGATCTGTTTAATACTTGTTTTATTGATTGATTGCTCTAGCGTGGAATTTTCCTTCTCCCTTCCCAATGACTAGTTGATGTTTTTGTACAACTCCTTTTCGTTATCTGCAAAAAGATTTCCCTTTAGTACAAAAAAGTAAAAACTCATATGGTTCCTTTTATAAATTTTTCTTTCGTCTTCTTTTCAATAATTGTTTCTGAAACCATTTCTTCTTGTTCTTCATCTATTGGTTGCTTTGCTTGTCATATTGCTTTGGAGTCCATCTTCATTTCAATTTTCTTCCAAATATCCCCTCTTTCGGATTTTGTTGCTGGAAGCTTACTATTGGGCATAGGACCTATCTTGTTTTGTTACTACCGAATGTAACATTAACTTAAATTTTGTCAAGCCCTGTCCAAATGTTCCTATGTTTATGACATAGATGGCACCTTAAAGGAAACATTTATAATCTAATTTGTGATGCTAGGTTCCTGAGTACATGAAAAATTTAATTGTTATTAGAAGAGGTTTGGGAGATCTATTATAATTTTCAACACAATCTATGAATAGGTGGCTAGGTTTTCTTTCTTCGTGATGTTAGGTAATCTAGCTTTCGAATGAAATTTCCATTATTTTTTCAAAAGTTGAGTCATCTTACAATTTTGATAGTAATCCAAACTTACAAATGTGATTTTATCAGCATTTTCTTACTTGGATTGAATTTTGGTATCTATGGTGTTAAATATAATCTTGCCTAGTGCATAAATTTTTACAGTCCCTTGTAATCCGTATCCCAATCCTTGGGACTCTCAAACATAGCTAGAAAAAAAACATTTCACAACAATCTTATTTCTACACTTATTCCATTTCTTCTCTACCAGAATAAACAGTCCTTCCCAAGTATGTAAATAACCTAAGAATTATCCAATCTATAGATCCATCCTCAATCACCATTACTAGAGTTTTTTCAGGCATTTTGAATCATTTGAAAGTCTTGCTCTAATCTATTGTTCTTGTTGCTTTTCCTCACCTTTCAGATTTATTTGCTTGAGGCTTCTCATTTCTTATTATTTATTTATCCTTTTTTTTCTGCAGAGTACTCTTCTGTTCTATATGTATTTGTTTCTTTGATTTTTCCTAGGGCTTTCCGTCCCCATTTGATTTCTCCTAAGCACACTTCACAACTATCTTTTGCTTCCATCTTTGATCTTCCTCTAACTGAACTTCTCTGCCAATTTCTCCATTTTTCTTTTGCAAATCTTGCATTTCCTTTTTATCATTCAATTGCTGAATATTATGCATCTTTGTATTTATAAAAACTGAAAGTTGAATGATCTGTTATATTTTTAATAAAGATGGTTAAAATTTAATAGTTCTTCCATATCCTAAACAACCTTAAAACGTTACTTCCAAAATTTTATAATCCTTGTTTTTGAGATGGAAATTGTTTTCATTTCGTTTTTCATTTCTTGATTTTGTTAACATAGAACAAAGTTATAAGAGTGCAACCCTCACAGGATAAATTAAATTGAAATCCCCAAGTCTGTCTTGAACACTAGAGGGAGGCTTTCCAAGAATTATTGATCACTATGAAGCATAGTCACCCAGAGATATGATATATGGGTATGAGAACAAGGAGGCCACTAGGAAACAGGCTACGTGACTATATCTATGCAGGCAATAACTATATTACATTTAAATATAGCCACCAGGAGATGCAAGTACAGGCATGTGGATGGAGTCCTCATCATTGAACGTAAGTTTCTTGTAATTGTGATATCATTAATACAAAGCCTCACAATTTCCTGGAGAAACTATGTTTAGAAGGCTCATGAAACACACATTTTTAACTCTGGCAATTTTCCAGAAACAGGGCACACTAGCTGCCTTTTGCTGACATTTTCAGATGCCATGTATTTATTTCTACCTGACTGTTGCCATAAATAGGTATGCCCTAATATTTTATCTGTTATTTTTCACAGGATCCTATGCTTTTAGTTCAATTGGCAGAGATATCTTGTATTATTTGGTCATTTAGTCTGAGGTATATTGCTTTTGGTTTTATCAAGAAGAATTTCACCATGCTGTTGAATCTCATGGGTCTATCTGAGATAATACTTGTTCAGCCTTACCTTGCAACAGAAGTAACTAGAGTTTGTTACCTAGACTTGGGAACAGATGCATGAGATTTCTGTGCAGAGCTTGGACTATCTTCACCATGTAATGCATCCACTCTATAGAGAAGAGATCTAGTTCTTGTAAAGGTCTCCTTTTAAGTTTTAATTCAATGCAGTCTAGTTGATGATCTGACAAAATAAAGGGAATTATCTTAATCAGAATTTCAGGAGAACAATGCTCAAATTTGGAGGAGCTTCATACCATGATAGCTTGTTTCTAAAACCTCAAGATTGAAATGCACAAGGGTGGAATCGGAATCGGCTATATATGATCTTCTCATTAGTGATATTTTCTTGGGTTAGTTATAGACTTATAGACTTTTAGTGTTACATGCACAGGTTGGTGAACTCAACATCTACAAAAATTCCTCTAGTACCTACACTAGAACCCATTCCTTTATCTGAAATCCTAGTGATTATGATTTATGCTGATGATAGTCAGCCAATCCATAGTACATGCATGTTCATGGGAGTTTTGTTTTTCCTTGCAGTGCCCGTTTCATTATGTGCCTAGGCACTGGGTGTAATATTTTAGAAAGTAAATTTCATTTTCAATGAAGCTTGTTGCTGTAGCATATGTTAGCTTCACAATGACATGGAGCCACAATGGATGAAACTAGCTCAGATGGGTCACAGAGCAATAGATATTTTTCACGAAAAACCAAGATCGCTAGATAAAAAATTCAGCTTAGTTAAACTGCAGCTAGATTGTGGGGTTCTTGGCTCTATTCTGTGAGGTCAGAAGTTTATAACTATTTCAAATTTTGTTTTTTCGCATGCCACTATATAACTATTCCAATGTTCTAGCCTGCTTAAATGGAAACAATGACAAGTGATATGTTTAGCTTGGTGCATAGAAATGTTACTGAATGGGGGTTAATATTGAAAATAATGGGCTCCCTTGCCTGTAAGGAAGGCCTTTTATGCAACATTGTTCGCAATTGCTAAAGCTTTTCATGCAATTGACAAGAACATGTCCATAATATGAATGAAATGTTTTTCAAGATGACTGTCAGGCTTTCCTCTTAATGATATGGTTGTGAGTAGATATATAAGCTTCAAGAAGATAAATTGTTGTGTTAATAATTTTAAACAAAATTTATAAGGTACTGAAAGAAGGTAGATGTTCTTACACTTTGGTTATTTGCTTTGTATAACATTTAGACCAGCAAGGACACACATTTGTCAAATAAGTGAATAATTATGAAGAGAATTGATAAACTACGTGCTGACTATTTCAGGTGGATTTGAACCGAGCTGGTGTTCCTTTGCTTGAAATTGTATCTGAACCTGATATGAGAAGTGGGCTTGAAGCTGCAGAGTACGCTGCTGAGTTGCAAAGGATAGTACGCTATTTGGGAGTGGGCAATGGGAACATGCAGGAAGGATCGTTACGATGTGATGTAAATGTTTCCATTCGGCCAAAAGGTGACCTTACCTTTGGAACTAAGGTATTGTACTGTGCTTTAATCTTTCATCTATAAAGGCCTGTCAAAGAAATATGCAGCTGATTGTTGAACTTGCTTAATATTAGATGTTTTCATGATAGCTGTTACTTAAAAAGAGTTTGTAGGTTTGGGTAGACCATAATTAAAAAACTCAGACCTGGCAAAAACTTAGCAAGCCTAAATGACTTGGACCTGACACTCAGCAAAAACTCAGCTTATTGAAAAGGTATAAATTCATAAAATAAACTTAAATGATAGACGAGAAGCATAAACAATGAATTTAGAGAACACATAAGTCTATTTTGAACATAGCAGCATTACTTGGAATTGGGATGGACTTGGCAATTCAAAGGTATAAATGGGATTCAACTGCTTAGGAAGAATTTGGAAAGTAAAATATTATGATGTTTTATTAGGATTTAACTGCCTAGTTTTTGATCAAACTCATTGAACCACTACTCATGATATATGGTTCAATGATATTGGCTTAGAAACTACATAGTTGGAACATGATAAAACAACATAATTTGACAGATTGCCAAAAATACCACCTACTTGTCAACAAATGAGCTAATGAATGGTTTATAAGGCACAACAGTTGCTGACGGTTTTGGAAATGGGGTGGCAAGCTAAGCAGGCTTGATCTTGGGGGGAAACTCCATGGTTAAGTGTGCTCAAGTTAGAGTAGTACTAGGATGGATGACCTCTTGGGAAGTCCGGGAAGTCCTGATGCTTCACCCTTATGAGAATCACCTAGATGCAATGAGTGCTAAGTGAACCATTCATGTTCATGAGGGTTCATTTTGTGTGAACCATTCATTACTCATGAAATATGGGTCAATAGTTTGACTCAAAAACTACACAACTGAGTCTTGATAAAACATCATAATTTGACAGACTATGAAAAATAGCACCCACTTGTAAAATTAAAAAATGCTGAAATATCATCAAAATGGGAATTATGTTTTGTTTTGTTATTTCAAGCCAAATAAAGGTAAAATTTATTGCTTTTTGCAGTGTCTAGCAGGGTCAAGGGGTGGAGGCCTCAACACCAAGCCTAAATTAAGGTCTTCAAGAACACATGGACCTTCATGGTGCATGCCAATTCTCATAATTTTATCACTTTTAATCAACTTTCAATAATTGATGTAATGTTGCCAAAGAGTCAAATGCACAATAGTGTAAATGAGAAACTGACAGAAAATAAGGGATTTTGTATGTTGTCTGCCTGCTGCTTTTATTTTCTGCTGACAGGCAAGTTTTCTGCACAGACTCGGCTTAATTTGCTAGTTTTTGGGTTATTAACTTTTAATGAGCACTTGCTTGAAACTTGGTGGCAAGTTTTTTGGGGAGTGACTTGCCGGAACCTTTTCACTTGTAACAGTGAATCTGTGATTACTAACTGAATTTCTAAACTATGCTTGAGACCTATTATTATTGGTAGTCATTGAAATTAAGTCCTCTTGAGCGGCTAAAAATACAACTGCATAGATTTTGAATGGAAACATATTAAGTTTGCTAAATATGATTGTTTACATGTACTTGCTGAACTTGATAAACAAACCAGTCATGCAATTCTGAGTGTCTTAATATCAGGAATCTAATTGTGGTTCAGTTTCCAGAGTGCATCAAATCATTTTCAGATTACATCATGAAGAAAGCTCTTATCTGGATTTATTTCTGGCCTGCCTCAAATTTGCATAATTTTTGTGAATAAGTATTTGTGAGGAGGAATTCAGCCTGTATAAAATGGATAATTCTGTAAGCGCACCGGTGGATTAAATTGACTCAACAAGCCATTTGGATCTGAAGCTCTTGGTCAACATCTTAAATGTATTCAATAACCAAGTGCTTCAAAGGCTCTTGACCATAGTTACAGGACTTGTCAAGTACTAGGTGAGTCCCTTGAGGCCAAGTCCGAGCAGGTTCAAATTAAGCCTGCTAGTTCATTGCCGAATTGGTGACTCTGGGCAAGTAGCACATAATTGATTATCATTGAAGGAATTTTAGAGTAGAGTGCAGAGTAAAACATTTGCTTCCTAAAAGAATATCTATTTATCATGTTTTTCTAAAATTCTTGAGCGTGTGCCATGTTTTTACCAAGTCTGATTCCGAGCCAAAATTTAGCCTGCCAAATCTGTGCTGTTAACATCTAGGAATTCTGCCAAATTCCAATCTGTTTACCTCTTTAAATATCTGTGAGTCGAGGAATCATGACAAGTCATCTCTGAAACAGAATATATATCATTTATAGTGTATAAGGCTATATATTCACTTTTTTCGAGCCAATACTTTGTTTGCTTTCATCTTTCTTATCAACAATGTTTCTTTATGTTATAAGTTCGTCCCATCTTGTCATCAACTTTGTTGCTAATTGTTTTCGAAGTTTTCTTTTAAAATGATAGATAGTAAAACCGGGCAGGATGGACAAGGATTTACCTGTTGAAGCCTACTGGTAGGAGTTAAATTATTTCCTAGAAGGTAAGAGTTGATTAAAAGTGTGTGAAGTCCATCAATGTTCTGTTTGAACTTCTTGCTACTCCAAATTGCCTGCTAAAGCATAATCTAATTTCAAGCACTCAATTCCTTGTCATTTGCCACTTCTAGTTTTATGTCAATAGAGATTCAGATACTTAAAATCACTTGAATGCCTTATCTGCATCAGCATTTAGATGTCTGAAAATCAGAGTTTAATGCTTCAACTCTGTATTTAACTGCTCTTCTAGTAGTTATAGCCATTAAAATTTGAGGAAATTCATTAAGATTGATTGTCTATTTCATCATGTGTTTTTTTGGACAGGTGGAGATAAAGAACATGAATTCATTTTCTGCAATGCAAAGGGCAATTGATTTTGAGATATCTAGACAGGTTTCTCTACATGAGGAAGGTCGAAGAGATAGGATTGTACAAGAAACTCGACTTTGGGAAGAGGGAAGTCAGGTTTGAACAGGCCAGTATTGATAGGAGCATGATTTTGAAGGTTTTTAGTGACGCTACATGGTCTTTTGGAAAGTTAAACATGTACAAGTTTCTCCATATTTTGTAAATATGAAATTGTCTCTATTGCTTGCTTCATTTTGTGATTGATTATGTATTTAAGGTCCCCAGATGTGTAGATAATTTCCTAATGTGTTTTTACTTGTTCAGCGTACAATTACTATGCGGATGAAAGAGGGGCTAGCTGATTACCGATATTTTCCAGAACCTGATCTTCCTGAAGTTATATTATCACAGGACTACATTAATGCTGTCCAAGCTAGTCTGCCAGAGCTTCCAGATGAAAAGCGTCGCCGTTATGAGAAAATGGAACTTAGCATGCAGGATGTCATCATTCTAGCAAATGACAATGATGTAATTGCTCAACATAAAATTGTCATCTTGATGCATATTCTTTAAATTCGGTTGAATATAACAGTGTGTTATTTGTATTAGGTGGCAGCCTTTTTTGATGCGGTTCATGAAATAGGTTCTGATGCAAAGATGGCTGCTAACTGGATAATGGGTGACATAGCAGCCTATCTCAAGAGTGAGAAGCTTTCAATAACTGAGACGAAACTAACACCTCATGCATTGGCAGAACTTATAGCTTTCATTAAAGATGGAACTATTAGTGGGAAAATTGGCAAAGAGGTTAGATGTTATATCATCATTTACCTTTGTTTCTTCTGAAAGTTGCAAATGATAACCCAATCTATTGTTGATCTTTTTTGGATATTACTTGCGAGTGCAATTTAATAGCATTTATGAATCTCCCTATGACGCAAATGATCTGTTCATTTTTTATTTTTGTGCATTTTTCATTTTTAAATAATTTCTGTGCATAATTATTGCATACATAGAATTGTTTTGGTGCCCCTTGTGAAGAATTTGAAGACTTCATAAATTCTTGAAGGAGCTGAGTCAGTTCAACCCATTCTAAGTAAAATTCTAATTGTCTTAAAAACTGTTATCTGTGAGTATGCTTGCAAGCATTCGCTTTTGCTTGCAAATTGAGACTCTGGAATAGAAATTGATTGAAGCTTCAGAAATGTTTCAGTCATGAATTATATACATATGATAATTTTTTCTTTTATTCTCTATTTTTTTGATGAAGATGCTAAAGACATTGGACACTTATTTTGCTCTGTTTTGTCTCCTTTGTTTCTCAACATTCAAATCCTGTAATATATTTCAATACTCACATTTTCAAACTTTCAGGTACTAGTAGAACTTTTGGCAAAAGGAGGAACAGTAAAAGCATTGATAGAAGAAAAAGGTCTAGTTCAGGTCAGTAATCTAATTACTAATATAATGATGCTATGGTGCTGTTGAAGGTTAGTTATATGCATATACTAAATAGTTCAAAATGTAACTGAGCTGGCATTGCTGTGTTGCACTTAGCTTTCATTGTAAATTTGTATGATGCAATCATGCTGCAATGCCCTCTGCAAGATAGGAATAACGTTGATATCTCTGTAAAACACTTTTGTATTATTGAAAAGATTGCTTTTAGAATCAACTGTGTATGTTTTCAGTTGGCATTTCGGATCACACTTTGTGATCCATCATTAGGAAGAGAACTATGGAAAACTCATGCCAACAAATTCTGTTTTGGTAATTTTGTGATCTAATGAGTTTATATGTACTGTCTCTAGCTGGAAAAATGTGCAATTTTCTGTATTTTCTGATTTGTTTTAGCTGAAATGAAAGAAAGATGATATATAGACAACATATGCTACTCCAATGATGGCTGATCAACCTTAATACATAACTGTAGTTAATTATGGAAGTCCTTATGCATCAAATATCATAGATATAATGGGGGTTCATTCCATAGTGCGATGGTAAAATGGTGGTGGTGTTGTTTTGACCACCAGGGTTCAAATCTCCGTTGGGCGATTGTGATCGCAAGCACTATGCCTCCATTAATCCAATGTGCTCGCAGGCTTGACCTGCAGCATTGAGGCTGCTAATGGTATTCATGCCATGAGATAGGCATTCAAGCCTGTGTTGTTCTAATCCCTCACTTGGCTGGTGGGCTCGTGGGGTCTATGCTCCTGCTGGGCTATTGTGCTTGCAGGATTGGACTGGTCAGGCCAGGCTAAAAATTCCCAATGTACCGATCAAAAAAAAAAATTGATCATAGATATAACAATAGATCTAGCAATAGGGAATGCCGATATGATATGACAGTAGTTATAATTTGAATAACAGCAGCAAAATTATGAGACCTAATTATAAAATGATATAGCAATAGGAAGGTACAGCAGAAACCCTCAATAGTTGACAAAGTACAGCATATAGGAAAAGCACACCAGCAGCAAAAGGATTGATTACGGCCAATAACAACATCCAGTTATTGGAACAGTCAATGATCAGCACAATTGCCAATATAAATGATGCAATTTCACTTACAAATGCAATGATGCAATTCCTATTGCAAGTTTGATTGTATGACCACCCAAAAGATGAGCAGACAGCAATGTGTATGGTGGCTGGAATGATGAGATTTCATACTGTATTGTGTGTAGATTTGAATATAATGACTGCTGGTATGAGTGTATGCTTGGCACTAGGGGTGTCTGATGGCTGAAAACTTAGGCATATCCTCTGAATAGTGCTGCACAGCAGCAAAAAACCCTCCAAAAACTCAGATCTGAATTACTAATGTTGCTTTTTGCTGAATGGTGGTTGGAAAGTGCTGGTTGATACCTGGTTACACCTTGTGGCACTGGAATGCACCCTCAAACTCTCATACAATCGTGAATAGTAAAAACTAGCTTGATTTGCTTGCAAATATTGATTGATGCGCCCTTTCATAAACTGAAATCTTCACAAAAATCTCTGCAATTAGCACAATTGTGAACCCCAAATGGATTCACTTCACATGGACAAGAGGGTTTTTGTCCTCAAATCCAATAATAGAAACCAAGAGGGGTTTCGTCCTCTAGATCTTCCACACCAAAGGGTTTGATTTATAAGTGCCTTCCATGAATATAATTGGAATTTGGAAATCCATGGCAGAGTTATATTTCTTTTGAGCAGCAAAAAGTTGTCTTGTTTCACCTCGATGGGATTGGAAGGAAGCTTGTTTTACCTACTTTTGACTGACTTTTTGCTTTGGGGTCTTTGGGTTGCACCATAAAAAGGATGGCTTTGCCTTTTAGTGGGCATTGATCCCTTTTGCTCATTTGCTGTGATATTTGGCTGATTTTTTTTCTAGCTTCCTTTCTTGGAATCTCCTTGAATCTGTTGGTTGAAGGTTTTGATCCAACACTGCAAACAAATTATTTGTGGGAGTCCTTCTCTGGTCATCAGGTTTGCCA
>VDFB02048330.1:0-14888 GCA_007258455.2 Sequoia sempervirens
TGTCAAATTAAGTGAATAGTAAAACAATTCTTTATATAACTTATTTAAATTATTTAATTTAATGTTAACAATGATATAATTTAAATTTACAGATATAAAGTTTACTATTAATTGATATAAGTCGTAAATAGTAGTATAAGTAATTTATTTAAATAAGTTTAAATAAATTATTTAAACAAGTTTAAATGAATTATTTAAATAAGTTTAAATAAATTATTTAAACAAGTTTAAATGATTTATTTAAATAAGTTTAAGTTTAAATTTATAAGAATGAATTATTTAAACAATTTTTTAAAACTTATTTAAACAATTTGTTTAAACATATTTAAACAATTCGTTTAAACCACTACTAAGAATTTATTGAGCATACAAATAATTCAAAGAAAGACACAACCTCTTAATAAACATACAAATAACATAATAATTCTTAATAGTGACTTAAATAATAATGATTTAAATAATTTATTTAAATAAGTTTAAATAAATTCTTCATAGTGGTTTAAATAAATTCTTAATATTGGTTTATATAATTTATTTGTATGCTCAATAAATTCTTTATAGTAGTTTAAATAATTTGTTTAAACCACTATTAAGAATTTATTTAAACTTATTTAAATAATTTATTGAATTATTTGTTAAATAATAATGGTTTAAATAATTTATTTAAATGAGTTTAAATAAATTTTTCATAGTGGTTTAAATTATTTAAATACGTTTAAATAAATTCTTAATAGTGGTTTATATAATTTATTTGTATGCTCAATAAATTCTTAGTAACTTGGTTTAAATAATTTATTTAAACCACTATTAAGAATTTATTTAAATTTATTAAGGATAATTTATTGAATTATTTGTATCTTTCTAAAATATTAAACATAAAGTTAAGAATGTAATAAGAATTTAGATAGCTTAAATATTATATTAAATTATTATGAATTTATATTAAGAATTTATTAAGTTCAAATATTAAATTTACTATTTGAAACATGTGGTGTTTAAATAATAGTGGTTTATATTAAGAATTTATTAAATAATAAGTATTCACTTAACCACATGTTTAATAGGAAACACTTAAGAGGAGCATAAACACTTAACAATAAACTAAACAATAATTTAACCATTTTTAAATATTGTTAAGTCTTATTTATATTTGAAAGTTTAATCTATTATATCTAAATAATTTACTAATTTGTTTATTATTTGATTTAATATAATATAATAAATTGATAAATTTAAACAATTATTTAATTAATTGTCTTTATTGCTTTATTTAAACTTGTTTAGCTTATTTTTATATTTAAATAATTCTTAACAGTAAGTTCTAAAATATTTAAACTTATTTAAATATTTTTTGTTACTATTCACTTAGCTTGCATTTGACGGTATTATTGTAATAAGTAGGAGGTATTACTGCGTTCAAATATTTGTAAACACAAACTTTCATATTAATTATTCCCTTGCTATTGTTTGCGTACATAGATGAGCATGATGCAACATGCATCCATGCCCCAGTGCATTTACGGGGCTGGATAGCCGCTACCAAAGAAATCCACCAAGATTGTACGATCACTCTTAGACACACCAAAGCCCCCAAGTGTAATATACCCAAATATGAGATTTGTACTCTCAAAAATTTTCTTAGCCACAATGACCTCCATATAATCAAAGCTGACAAGGGCAATGCAGTGGTTATTTTAAACAAGTGTGACTATGTTGCCAAAATGCTTGATCTTCTCTCGGACAACAATAGCTACAAAATTTTAACAAGCAACCCTGTCACTCAAATTATTAAAAAAGTTAAATTAGTGATCGTCCACTCCTCTTTTGATGACTATCAAAAAGCACCTTACCCCTGCTAAGGAAGTCACCCCACGTATCTATGGTGCCCCCAAAATTCACAAAGTTGGGATTCCCCTTAGGCCCATTGTTGACACCATTGGCGCCCCAACCTACCAACTAGCCTCTTACCTAGCCAAATTTCTTGGGCCTCTAACTGGTCGCTCAAATTATTATATTAAGAATTAGAACCACTTTGTGGAGTTCATCAAAGATAAAAAGTTAGATAGCAATGACTTTTTGGTCAGCTTTGAGGTGGTATCTCTCTTCACCAAGGTGCCTATTCTTGAATCTATTGAATTAATTAAACGTAAGACCAATAGTGAAATTGCCTCCTTAATGGAGTTATGTCTAAGATCCACATTCTTCTCTTTCCAAGGAACTTCTATGAGCAAGTACACTAGTAGAATTTGGAAAATAAATGACTACGTGACTAACACTTTTAGTCACAACAACTAAAGATGACTAAATTCTACTCATTTTTTGCAACACAACTATAAATGACTACATAAATGATTTTGCGATGTTGAACTATCCATTTTATGAACACAGAGAAGATGAGCTTGGCGGACATGTTTTATAGTATACACATGCGTACAGACCCAAAAGGTATTGTCTACCACAATAACTTCATCTAAAGATAATGCAATGAAGTTTGACTCTTTTACTTTCTCCTTTAAATCTTGCTTTTCCACTATAGCAAGACAGTTTTCCCATTCCCATCCAACATTTACAAACCAATGTGAGAAAGGAAAGTGAGGAACACCCAAAAAAGATAATAAATTATAATATTCTAGGTAGTCTATCATAGGACGCCCTCTGGACAAAATACGAAAAAAACACTCATCTGAATAGTTTTTGACAGATTTGCTCCTTCCATTGCTTTTCCAAATTGAGCCTCAAGTGTACATTGACATGCAACAAACTTTGACATTCTTTGCTTACGCTCTTCATATTTTGCGACATACTTAACATGAATACATTCTTCCTTTGATTTCCATTGTACGATTGATTATTCCTTTCCATCTATGATTTGTTTTTCATAAACTTTATCGATATGCTTTTATATAGTGTCAAGCATTAGCTGCAACTTCTTATCTCTTTTACATTTCCAACTACAAATCGTACATATGGATTCTATTGCACTTTCAAAATTGTTTTCTTTCCCCGCTGGTACAATCAATGGGTACTTTGACAACCAACCAAGTTAAAAATTCCTTGTCATTTCCCACTCGCACCCCACTTTTGATTTTCCTTTTCTTTTCTTTCTACCAACATCATCCTGATCCAAGTCAATTATCTCATTCTGGCTAACCAGGGTATCCCTTGGAACATCTTCTATAGTATTTCCATCCTCATTTGAAACATTTATCTCAATGACAATCTCACTATCACCTTGACCTTCTGGTGGCGGTGAGGTATTGTGAATGCCTTCTTCATTAATATTTGGTGGAAGAGTTGATGATGTAGCTCCATCTTGATCTAGTGGATTAGAAGCATTGCCAATTCCAAAGTAAGACTGTATGGTACCTCTACGTTTTGGGTGTTTTGATAGCCTCCTTTTCCCTTCACCACCCTAAGGAGTCTTACCCTTGCTACTCGACATATTGATATCTCACTTTGAATAAAAGATAGAAAAAAATGTCTTCTTGTTTAAGAAGGACAGAGACACTACTGAATTTGACTCCATTTTTTGACAAACGTTCATCGGTCATTTGACAAACATTTCTTGGACAATCGACGAATTGACGAAAAAAAATTCGTCGCTATTTTTTCGTCAAAATTTTGATGACGAATTAAACATCAAAATAACAACACAGATTCGTCGATCGTCGACATCATAAAATGACTCAGATGTTCGTTGGAATATCGACGAAAACTTTGTGTATCCATCGACGAATTACAACCAAAATGCAATTGCAATGGCTCTTCCAAAGTGTAGAAACAACAACATAATTTTGTTGCTATTTCGACGAAATGGGCAAGGAGTTACAACAAAGCCTTCATCGCAGCTATAAAAACTTCATCGAACCTTTTCGGTGATTCGTCAGTGGCTTTCGTTGAAATTGCGAAGAAACAATGCAATTTTTTTTAAAAAAATATTTGTTGAAATGTACCATCGCGGAGACTCTTGGTGATGACCACCAAAGCCAACCCATCGGTGAGAGATCAATCATTGACACAGGATAGAAAACTCACTCTAATAGTCCATGTCTTGCCGATGACTTCTGTCGGCAAGACAGATCCAATGTCACACCGATCTGACCTCTTCAGGAGTTTTGAACACTGCTGGTTATCAACAAGACATTCTAAGGGTCTCATCAATTAGACAAGTGTCTAAGAGCAAGTAAACAAATGGAAACTATTAATTTTCTTATTTTGGGGTTCTTTAAATCATAGAATAGATACCATCTTCTTGGGTATAATGTACTTATATTCAGATTTGAATTCGAGACCAATTGTCATTGCACATTCCATTTTACTTGCACATGAGAGTATTCTATAAGCAATATATTGATAATTCCAAATGATTTATGGTGTTGTACAACTCTACCTATCATCATAGTTCTGTTGTTCCCCCCTAGAGAATCCTGCAAAGACAAGTTTACAATACCAAGTCAAATAATATGAAAAAGACTTACTTCCATACAAATTAAATGATTATTCTCACAATGGCAATTGTTTAATTACAACAATAATTCCATGAAAGGTTATCCTTGCTTAATAAGAGATGACTGATCAAACATACAGACTGCAAGATGCATAGAAAAAGCATTACACTTGAGAACAACCAAGGGCTAACAAGGGAAGGAGTTAAGAAACGTCTGGATTGAAGAGAAAATGTGTAGGAAATGATGTGCGGAGTGTCGAGAGAGCCAGGCTTGTAGAACATATTCTTGACCTAATCAAGCTCTTGAACAACTTAAACAAAATTAAAATACTAACACATACATGAGACATGTAATGAATTTCCAATATCTGCTATCTTTTTCATTAATGCAGAGGTAGGTAAAGGAGAAATAATTATAATTATAACACTATTCATAGTCTAGTAAATTATGTTCGTAATTTGTGTTCAATGGACCTCAGTTTTATCATTATACTGCCCATCTAATAACATATTTTAATCCAGGGTTCAACTATCTCAAATCTAAAGAAGCACCTTCAATTAACTATTTAAAGTACTATAAAATAAGGTAAGACTTTTACTTGAGAAAGATTGAGTACACTTGTAGGATTAAAGTTCTCACAATCATCAAGATTTATTGGCACACAGACACAACCTGCAACATATGAAGTAATGAATGACTACAAGTTAGTGAAATGGTCGTTAATATGTGACTAGTTTGCAAATTGATTGGTAGAAAATAAGGTTACAAACAGATCTACATAAAAAATTATGAGGCCAATCTACTGTAATTATCAAAATAGATGAAAAGTGCAAAGGAAAGAGTCGAGCTACATCTCTAGAGCCTAAAAAAAACACATGCAAGAAACATAAAAAAAAGAAGAAACCAGTTTTTGAATGAATACAAAATGGTGCCTTTAGCAAGTGATTCATATTCTTTCACACATGACAGGACATTAAGAAGATTTTAGTCTTCCTCTGGGAAATTAACTACTTATAGAATAAACCCAGAAACCAATATTATATACCTCCATGTCTAGCCGAGGGTAGGTATAAGAGAAAAAAAATTCCTCAATGCAATGCCGAAAAATATCAATGTGTGTGTCGGTTTGTATTACTCAAAATATCATTTCACTTCCTAAGGAAAAATACCAAAGCGATGTTTTAAATTTCAATCTTCACATAGGCTCCCTTATTGCTACACATGCATATACAAGCATTATTCGAGCTCTAAAATATTCAAACAGTAAGGATTAAATTAGCTATAAGATGGAAAGTTGTTGTTTAGACATAATCCATCATCTTTTACATATCTTTATTCACACCTAGTGCTTCAGATAAATTTGTGTAAATGAGACAGAAATGTGAATCTTTTATGACAAAGAAAATTCTTAAAAGGAGGGGGGAGAGAGAAAAGGGTAGGGAGCAAGAGAATTCTTGAATGTATAGAAAAGTATAACATTTTGATCATTATAACAATGAAATGAATCTTAAGTTTGAATCATTAATATCATTTACAACATTTATGATCAAGAAAGAATGTAAGTAGAGAAACTTTTGCATACCTGCAGATGGTATAAAATTTCATGGTTAAGTGGAAGCCTCCCATCAACAACAAGATCCAAATATCTATGTATCTATCTCAATCGAGCCTCTAAACCCTTCAGAGCTGTCAATTTTTCCACTAACTTGTTATGCACAAAAGTCAAATTTTAGAGTTATGTCACCACTAAAAATAGAAAGAAAGCGAGGAGCTTTGAAACCAAATCCACACACAACACAATGTGAGGTATTCATACAAAGAAACCATACAAACAAACTAAAACTCGGAACTTGGAATGGAAACAACTTCAGAATTATGATGCAGAGCATGGATTCAGGGTATAAAGAATCATTTTTCTGCCACCATAGTGAAAAGTTAGCACTTTCTTTCATCTTTGCATATTGGTTTGATGCTTCAAACGATGCATTTCTTATATTGAAAAGTGCATTACCTTATTGAGTTTCTCTTTCTTTCGAGAATAGTTTAATATTCTCTACTTAACTGGGCCAACCACATGACGGTGGAAGCTCATTTGGCCCCTCCTCCCCCTCACATCACTCTCAATTCCCATACCCAATCATATAACATTAATCATTCATTCATCCATTAATAACATATAACATTCATTCATTCATTCATTCATCCATTAATAACATATAAAATTCATTCATTGTATATAACATTCATTAATTAACATATTCACATTCATTCATTAACATATAACATTCATTCTTTCCAGTTTTACATATTATCAAAAATATAGTTGTCATGATATGATTACAATCCCTTTTTTGTTTCTTTTTATAGCTACAAAAATATAAAGTGGAGTATCATTTTCTAAATCAATATTTTTCCCCCCTTTAGTTGTTCTTCCCTCTGCTCATGATCTTAATGTACGCCTAGTCGTCTACTTATAACGTGGATGCCACTGCAAGGGGGTCTGCTGCAATAACAAATAAATGTTAAACTGATATGTTTTATTATTATTGTTACGAGTATTTTATTAATTAAAAGAACATTAGAGTGGTTCTCTTTACTGATGGGTCCACATCATGTTCCTAAAATTTTGTTATAGACTCATGCTCAACATGCTAAACACCCCCTAAATCCTGATCTGCAGTTGAAACACAAAAGGTTACATTAATTAATACACCAATTGAAATTAAATATGTTTTAAAGAACATGAGAGTGGTCCTCTTTACGATAGGGCCACATCATGGTCTTGATCATGCTCAACACGTTGATTACGCTCTACATGCTCTAAAGTTGAAACACGAAAGGTTACATTAATTAATACACCAATTGCAATTAAATATGTTTAAAGAACTTTAGAGTGGTCCTCTTTACCTAATGGGGCCACATCATGTTCCTGATCTTCTCTAGCCTGATCATGCTCAACATGTTGATCACGCTCTACATGCTCTAAAGTACCGGGATGCACACCATGACCTTCATCTGAGGTTGTGCTCCACCCTCCTGAGGCTGCATTCCAATGTCATGTGCAATATTATCATTGCTTGAATGTTTAAAGTAAAATAGGCAATAATTACATTATGGTGGAAATTAATATTGGGCCGTTGCACAAGTATTCAATTTTAAATAAACTTTATTGATTTTATTTACTGCGTGTTGGATCACAGTGGAAGATTGTGTTTTTCCCATTCAAGACTCTTGGCGTTAAATTACGACTCCATAGCCTTCTTTGGAAGGAAATCTTTAGGTCATCTTATTAGTAGAACTCTGTTGAACCGGAGCCTACATTTTAAGATCATGAATTTTGCTTCTATGGTGTGATAAAGTAAAAATTACTTTTCAATTTATTATTTGGATAAATATTTCATTTATTGATACTTGCCCCACAATTCGATGCGGCTAATTTCATATAACCACTGGGAGCCAAGTTTGTGTTGCTTTCCGTGTTTTATAAGTCTTTCCTTTGTTTTCCTTAGATTAATGACCGGGCAACCTATGAAAAGTTTGAAATACATTATATTATGTAAAAATAAAAGAGTAATCAGTATAATTACATTGTTGATAGTATCACATACCTTCCTTGGCCCGATGGTGTCTTTCCTTTTTCTTTTTGACCTTCTCCTTTCCATCAACACGGGTCCCTTCCCACTCCCTCTTGGAATCATGTGGGGACACTCGTGCCTGTTCTTCTCTAAATCGCTGACCTATATTGGTCCCTCACATACTTTAGATAGGTATGAAAAGGCTTTGTTAAGGACCTTGGTTGGTTGAATGTTTATCACCGAAGAGACACAACTAAGCGGTTAATGAGCTCATCTTTTAAATCTTGATTTTGGGCATTCCACCATGTAAGTATGGTGGGCCGAAAGATCAATGTAATATATCATAGATTTTATAAAAATATCATTTCCTGCAAAATGATCATGGGATCAATAGTCTAAAAGAAGATAATAAATGTAAAATTCCAATTGGATTATATATAATAATAATTAAAACATTTTAAAGTATCTGGGACCTTCTCTATCTTTATGGGAACGAAATCCTCGGTCACCACAAATGTGGCCGGAAATGTTCTCGTACTAGTAATACGGGATGATCTAGGAAATGTTGCTAAAATATCACTAGTACTAGTGGCCTTTGCATCCCCAGGTACATGTCTTGACGCATGTTCTGGCATGTGTTTGTTGCCAGAGGGTGCACTAACAAATGCTTGCATGGTATGTGTTTCTGACATTTCAGATGATAATATAGGCACAGATGATGGGGTCAGATGATGTGATGTATGCGCAGGAAGATCAAGATGGACACTTGTACCAACCCCTACTCCTCAGGCAACACTTGTAGTACCTTCATCATGGCCAGGAGCATCATGAGGACGCAAAATCTTGTAAAAACAACACATATTTTAGTTCTTGACATAAAATGGTACAAAATATAAAACCATGAATGAACTTATGTTATAATTAAAGACCTCATGATAGCTTACTTGCAAATTTTGTGATCTCTCAGTCAATATTTTAGCCCTCTCTCTTATCTCATCTGTTTGAGGCACTATGAATAACAACTTAAGGATTTCTTCATTGCATTTTTTTGGGGTCTTCCTTATCATATCGGGAGGGTTTGTTGAATAAGCGATGTCATCATCACATAATATTGACTACACCTCCCTATGGATGCTCTTGTCTACTGCTGGTGCCTTTCCCCGATCAGTCGGCTGCAACAAGAATATTAAAAATATTATCCAAATTAACCCAATAAACTTATGAAAACAACATAATAATAAAACATTTTGCTCCTCTAATTTGTACAATTACAATGAGGTAAAGCTATGGGGTAAAGGAAGCACACGAAGATACATCATGATCTGTACTACGGGCGGAGCCTTCTCCGTCGATCAATGTCCCACTTGTGACAAAAATAAATATAAAAACATTACGAAATGAAACCAATAGACTTACAAAAAAAACATAAGAATAAAATGGGTATATTGGAGTCATTAATTGGAGGTTGGGTAAAATGGTACATAGTACATACCACCCCCATAGTAACTGTGTTTGTAACTAAGTGATTCAAATTGTAATTGATTAGAAACTCTTCCCTTGCAGTTATTGATTTTATCGCACATACAAATACACGGTTTCCCTCGTACACCTCAAATATGCAATTGGGTTGCTTATTTGTTGACCTAGGTCATGTATTGTTTATAAACCCTACAATATTCCTTGATGCTTTTAGCCTTCCGTCAATGTACATAGTCACTCCTTTATTTTGATCCTTATCTTTTAGTTGTATATAATTTGCTGACAGTGCATACCTACGCATACTTCGTGTATATCGAACCAGTTGCATCCAATCTTTGTAACTGTAACATGGTCCAACATACTCCATCAATTCAGTAACTTTGTCGTAACATACCTTTATTCCATCCATGCGATATATCCTCTCGTTGACACAAAAATTAGTGTTTATTGGAGGAAGTTCCTTGGGTACCCATTGTTTCCGTAGATGTTTGTACCTCAAGGGCACCTCGACGTCGCCTATGCTCTCATCATCATAAGAACATGACCCCCCTTCAGCAAGAAAAAACTCCATGTGTTTACATAATTTTCTTCTAATCTTTTGACCTCTAGTTGATCTCCCTCTTTTAGACATACTATATGTCTCGCTTTCCTCTTCTCTTCTTGAATTTCCCTTGCTTGAGGAAGATAGATCTGACAAATACCTATTTGGTGGTACCTGCTCTCATAAGGATGTTGGATGAATTTCTTTCATGGTGATGTGATCCTAAGGTGACATTATGATTAATCTATCATTTCATCGCTAGAATTTCATAGGTTATAAGGTAAACAAGTCTTGATAGATTGCAAGTTATTGTTACTACCATCCAAATGTGTCCATCACAAATCAAATCTACTTAACGTTTTAACTACCAAACTTTGTAACAAGTGTTAAATGTGACTATGGTCCACCAGTTACACAACCAAGGCCTCAAATGTATTCTCTAATTGTAATCAAAGGACTTTTTCTCTTCATTCAAGTAAATAAACTTGAAGGGAAACACCACCAAGTGGTTTATTAGACACTTACATGACTAAAAATAGCAGAAAATTTACATTTAATTTCCATATGTCTAAGTGGTTAATGGGGAGAGAGTGTGTACTAGGCCTGGTTAAGTCATCATAAGTTTATGCTTTGGCAATAATTTTTTTTTAAGTCATCTTAAATCTTCCTATGTCTAATTGCAAGGAGAATTTTGGTATGTTTTAAGGTAGGATGATGGATGAAAGAGCCTAAAGATCCTTTCTCCATGGTATCCAGGTACACATAGCAATGGTCTTCTCTTATATGGTTGGACATGATTTAAAGAACTTAGCTAGGAATTATTCATTTAACCTAAGGTTTTCTCATAATTCCATCATTGGAAAAGTATGATCAAATTCTTCTATTATGAAGAATTGGTCTATGTGCCTCTAGTAATCACTATAAATGTTTGTAAGGATAAAATGATGAATTGCATCAAGTAGGAGAGAATCAACTTTGAGTTCTTCAAAGAGTATATTCCTCTATTCATAATTTTTATGTGTTGTGTGTGGAGGATGTTATCACTACCAAGAAGGGATGAGACCTTTCCTTGTGATGGAACTTCAAAAATTTTCTCTTTGTGTTCCATTTTTATCTTGCCTTATGTCTCTGGTCATCTATGGTGTTTGGGAAAATCCTAAGGTTGGGGTCTTACCTTTTTCTTCATGTAAAACCCTAGTGTTTATCTTACGCCTTGGGTGGGATCTTTTGGGCCGTTACTTTTTAGAATATCACAAGGCTGTCCAATTGGTTGGTGACACGTGTGCTTTCTAGCCCGATGCTTGTTTGCTCCTTTTTCTATAAGAAGGATTTCAAGGCTAGAAGTACGGGTTAGCAAGTTAGATATTTTTGGTCAAGTCTAGATGAAGTTGCAGAGAAAATTGTAAAGTCTAATGGTTTTAGAGAAAATGCAATTTAGGTTTTGAGTCATTCTGTAGTAGGTTTTGAATTCATGGGGATTTGATGTTTTATGACAGTCTGGCATTTGAATTGATATGATTAATTCAAACTCCATGTCTCTCCATTGTACAAGCATATTTGAATTTTGAATAAAAAATGATCAAGGGTTGTTTCGTTCATCTCCTTGATATGGTGTGTATGATTCTTGTTTTAGCTTTAATTCAAGGAATTAATTAAAATGCTTGAATGGTTGTAGGTGGATATGTTACGTATAAAGGATTTGATAAGTAGTATTGGGTTAGAATACATATTGATTAGATTGTAAAGCAATATTATCAAGGATCTTATATGTTATGTGTTAAATCTATCATAAACCCTTAGATGCTTATAAATTTGACTCCTCCAAAGGATATATGACACTGATCTAAGTTGTACTTATTCATATGGTTCAGTGTTTGTTTTCCTTTACCTAGAGCTTGCTACAAATTGCAAATCAATGACTATCTTATACTGTGAAATGCTATTGTAGTTATCTCATGCTCCAAATAGTTGATATTATTGATAAACAACCAATTCTATTCGATATTATCCTATTATGCTGAGCTATTAAGTGAGATTATCTGTTGTTGTTAATGTTGTTTATGATGATGGTGTAGAGGTTGTAAACGCATTAAGGGATCACCCTCCCGGGTCTTGTAGAGCCCAAAGTGTAGGAGGTCTTTAAAATCTTTGTCAGTTGGTCCAGGTCCTTTGAGCTACCCTTTATTGGAATTAGCAATTCCATAGGTAGATTAGAAGATCAACCTGCTTACCGTAAAAACAACCAACACCTTGCATATGTTTGTGGTGGGGGTATTAAAGAAGAATTGTATGCCTCTATTTCCATTCATTAGATTTACCTTATCCTAGCATATACTTGGGCTAATTCTATAATTGCTTCAAACTCATGCGATGAAGGCTATGTGTGATGAAATCCTAGACCTCAACCAAGATGTGGGTAGATTATGGGAGTTTTTCCCTGACTTGAGGCTGGTTGATAAAAATCTGAAAGACTAAGCTATTTTATTTTTTCTGTCTTATCTTATACCATTTTATGAGAATTGGGGTGCCAATGTACGAGAAGATATTTGGAAACTAGGCATGAAAATTGCAGGTTAAAGAGAATGGGGGTGCCAAAATTATAGTACTCATTGCTCCTTGGTTGTCGATTTTCCCTAAGTGCCCTCAACCTCGTCCTCTGCGCTAGTATTGACCTTGTTTTCACTCCTCCAAACTCTTCCTCGGCATTGATATTGACGTTATTTTCACTCCTCCAAACTCTTCGTCGGCGCTGGTATTGACCTAGTTTTAACTCCAAACTCTTCCTCGGTGTTGGAATTGACCTTGTTTCACTACTCCAAACTCTTCCTCGACGCTGGTATTGACCTTTCACTTCTCCAATTTGACGAGCTACAACCTGGTTTCGTTAGGTTTTACAGTATGTTAATTAAACTGAAAATTTTGGCACCATTTAGCTAGGTTTTAATATTCTACAATATAGTTAAGTATATATTAGCTATATTTTACATAATAAATAATATAATTATTCAACTTATTATAATTATATATTATATTCTTTAACAAAATTATGAAATATGTATAAAATTATTATAATTAATAATTAATAATAAGTATATTTTTATATAATACAAAATATAATTAATATAATATATATTAAATATAATAGTAATATATGTTAATATGAGAGAGAAACTAAATTTTGATTGGTTGTTTCATGTCAACAATCCAAGGATGGCATGTGTCCTTGGGGAGTTATGCTCAAGGTAGCATGCCATTTGATTAAAGATACAATAATTCTCCTTTAAGACCTCTTCAATGTAGCTCATTGCACACTTAGGAGACAAAGATAAATATAGGGGAAGAAAATAGAGAGAGAGAGGGAATACAAAACATACAAATAGAAAGGGAGACAAAGAGATAGAGAGAGGTAGAGAGATAAAGAGATAAGGATGAATAGATAGAGATATAGGGAGGGTGATTGATATATCTCTCCCTATTGCTCTCTATGTCTCTATATCTCCCACTATCTATGTCACTCCCTCTTCCCCCTCTATCTATTGAGCTGTATCTCTCCTCTCCCCTTTCTCTCTCATTCACTCCATCTCTCCTCTATATCTCTATCTCTATTTCTCTTTTATCTCCCTATAATTGCTCTCTCTATCTCTTTCTATCTATGTCCTTTCTCTCCTCCCTCTCTATCTCTCACCATCTCTCCCTCACCATCCACCCTATCCATTAGAGCTCTCTATCTCCCACCTCTCTTCCTTTCTCTTCTTATCTCTATCTCTCTCTCTTTCTCTCCTCATCTATCTCTATGCTCCCCATGTACTAACTAAAATGGCACAGGCATGTAAGTATGTTGGTAAGGCTATAGTGTTTTATTAAAATATAAGTAACACTTATCTTTCTAATGTCAAGCCTTCTTATAAAAGTAGTGTTTTATTAAACTATAAGTAGATTATTGTCACCACTCTTCATTCAACATGAAATGCCAAATGTAGCAATTATTTTGTTGCTTTTTTCAAGTTTCATTAACCAAGCTATTTACTGGGTTGAATAAAGTTGTGTTATGACCCTTCATATCTTTAAAATAATTAGACAATATTAGCGAGATCAGGAAGGGGAGAAAACTAAACTCCTTCAAAATAGGGGTAGTTGTGGGTTTGTTGGTTTTCTTTGTATACTATATACTTAGTTCTTCTAGGATAAATAAGTCACTTTAGATCATTTTCTTAGTTGTGTATCCTAGCTAATATAGAGTAAGCTTTTTCATTTTAATTGACTACTACATAATAGTTTATGTGTTGAAAGAATTGTTTCCATTCTTTGTAGTTTTTACATTGGAATACAAATCATATTTAATTTCATGCCAATATACTTCTTTCATAAACATATTTTTTTGAAATAAGTGCTTCATAACCCATCTAATTCAATCATAATCAACCTATCAAAAAGGCAATAGGAATTTTCTAAAGAAAAGAACACTTGACCCAATCATAAGTGTATGGCCTTCAAAGAAAGGAGTGATCCACCTTAGTAATAACAACTACCTGATTTAGACCTGGGTATGTGCAGGATCATGATGGGCCAAAAAGTGGCAACATGAAAAAAGTAGCATTTTGAATTCGCCAAAAAATGAAAAAATCCCGAATTGACTTTTTTTTTGGGTTGGGTGTCAGTACATTGCTCCATCGCAATGCCCAAGCCAAAGTACTACAAATCAGATATCCAATTTGTTTTGGATATCCACTTCGTGTCTAATATCTAATTTGAAAAGCATTTTAAAATGTAATATTTTGGTGCTATAAATTAGATATCTGATCTAAATCGGATATCTAATTTTTACACACATATACCCAAGA
The DNA here is from genome assembly GCA_007258455.2 of Sequoia sempervirens. Lineage (NCBI taxonomy): Eukaryota > Viridiplantae > Streptophyta > Pinopsida > Cupressales > Cupressaceae > Sequoia > Sequoia sempervirens. The sequence continues at coordinate 14,885 of VDFB02048330.1, forward strand.
GTAA